>JALPQI010011259.1:0-35190 GCA_025490895.1 Thaumatotibia leucotreta | reverse complement strand
GGATCAAGGGTTTGTTTTTTCTTCCTCTACAGTTTTGATAGTGGAATCCTCACAGGGACCGTCAGCTTTTTTATACAAAGGTTTCTTCTGTGCCGCGCATTGCAATAGGCACACGTTGTTGTATGTTACTCCGTCAGTTCCGCGGACGGGGACCAGGTTCCTTGTGCAGGCGCATGCTGGGAGTTCAGTTTTGACTTCGGTAACGGTGAGTACGCTTCAGGTATGCAACGGCCATCGTATTGCTTTTCTAAAATTGGGGGTGAGAGATTTTTCACAGCCTAGAGCGCATTGGTTGGGGTAGGTTCTGCCGTCGTTGCCGCAGACAGGGCGGTACTCATGAGTACAGATGCAAGCTGGGTTTATTGGGCAGCGTCCTTCGTGGGCCACCTTGAGGTCGGGGATGAACTGGACGGCACACTCAAACATGCAGAGGTTGGGGTACGTTCGACGGTTGGAGCCGCAGACGGGCCGGTATTCTTGAGAGCACACGCAGGCGGGCAGAGCTGATGCTGCTCTGATGTAGACTCCGATGAGGAGGATGGCTGTTGACAATCGGTAGATTAATGCTGGTGTTTTTTGCGGTATTAAAATAGAGTGGCTAAATTAGAAAATCAAATACTTAATTAATACTTTGTAACATGATGTTTGTTGAGTTGATGATGAACATGATGTTTGAAGAACGATGATTGTTGACAAGGGGAACATTAGTATGGTGTTTTCGCAAGTCTCCGTCCCGGTTATGTTATTATGTTATGTTTTAATTGAAATTATGGCTATGTCCGATCCCAATTGCTTCGTGTACCTATATCTTCCGTGGTAGGTAACCGTTCCCGGTAAGCAATAAAATTTGAAAGTCCAAGGAATTATACCAATGTCTATTAATCCTATTATACCTACTTTCGGATAAATCTAAACTATAAATTCAAATAATTGAAGGTGAAAATTTTATGGTGTTTCACGTTTAAATTCTTGTTCAGTATAGTGTTCATGAGGAAAAAGATGAATAGCATTTTTTTTCACGGGATAAATTATTTTTATTTTCTATGTAGCGTCAAATAATTCGAAATGAAGAATAATTGTCCCATAGATTTTTCTAAACACAACTATTAAAATTTCACTGTGTATAAAAACCATTAATTGGAGTTCGAGGCCAACGAAACTACAACAGATGCGTTATTGTCAAATCTGTCAAAGTCTCTTATGTCATTGTCAAATAAAGTTGTCAGGTTTCGACAACCTTTTTGCTATTTAATTTATTTATTTAAAATAATTCCTAGTAAAAACATTACATACCTCTGTAATGTTTGTACGCCTTTTTGTTTAATATGGCTGTCACAACTCGGATTTTCTTGAAAACACGTAAATACCTAATAACTTTTATTTTCTCTTAACTAACATTAATATGACAAAATTTTCTTGTAAAGAACTTAAAATGATAAGAGCCAACGTTTCGAAGCCTATTTTAAAAAGAAGTTGAATTACCAGTGAACACAAGCAACAGCGTGCCATATTAATTAAGACAGTATGGTTAAATTACTGAGCCCCCTGCTTTATTATGGGTTAAAATTATGGGAAAGAAATTTGGAAATGTAAAATGAAAACATTTTTTGTATTTTATTTCTTATTTGTCGTCGTCATCATTTTATCCTCCTGAGTCCTGGGTAAAAATCGATTACACTCCCATAAAAGCCGATAGTCCTTTATAACACTATCAGTGTTGAGTCCTGAACTTACTGTCGCTTATTTTAAGGTTTAAAATGAGTTTGTCACATTTTTACAAAACGTTAGATCTGTATGATAATTTAAATGGAGAACTATAGCACTGCCAAAGAAATTTGTAAGTCAAAGGAATTATACGAATACGTCACATAAAGCACGCTACAATGTATTATTCTGCAATTTTCTAAAATTACACATGAGCTAAACCGCTCCTTCTAGTCCTTTTTTGTGTGTTTAAATCGTGGCTGTTTAGAATAAGAAACGCCACGTACAAATATTATTTTACGATCGTACTACAATACAGCCACTGGTCAAATGTTTGTCCAATCTACGAAGAAGAGTTTGGTTCTTCATTCCTCCGCTTTGACGTTCGAATTTTCACAGGGGCCATCAGCTTTTTTATCCAAAGCCATATTCTGTGCCGCGCATTCCAATAGGCACATATTGTTGTAAGTTACTCCGTCAGTTCCGCAGACAGGGACGAGGTCCCTCGTGCAGTCACATGCGGGTACAGTTTTGACTTCAGGAGTCGTGGATGCTGCAGATTTACAAGGGCCATCATACTGTTTTTCCAAATTTGGATTTCTATGTTTTTCGCAGCCTAGAGCACATCGACTGGTGTATGTCACTCCATCGTTGCCGCAAATTGGTTTGTACTCGTCAGTGCAGCAGCAAACTGGTGTTAGGCAGGCTCCTTTGTGGATGATCTTGAGGCTAGGGGTGGCCTGTGCGGCGCACTCGAACATGCAGTTGTTGTTGTAGGTGGTCCCATCGGAGGCGCAGACGGGGCGGAGGTCACGTGCGCACACGCAGGGCGGTAGAGCTGACGCGGTGCTAATGTAGGATGCGATGATCAGGATGGCTGTTGAAAAATTAGGTTAGTGCTGATTTTTGTGGTTAAGTAGAGTAGAGTAGTAGGAAATGGTTTTTAATGCTTACCGAGTTTAATCATGTTGATATATTAGATGAGGACTGTTAAACCTGTGGGTGTGACACTCCGAGTTGAAGTGACGGCTGCCGACAGGCACACTTTATATACGCTCTACAATGTGTGCGACTGTCAACAATCGGTATCGTTGGATTGGACTAATTAATAAAGTCTCTTACCAGGAATTAGTTTTGACTTATTTTGTAGACATGAAAAATTACATACCTACTTACCTACTCATTGTTACTTATCTGATACATTGTCACAAGTTATTTTATAGTGTAAAATACAGGATGATTTTTTATTCACCGGCCAACCTTTAAGTGGTTAATTCTGAGATCGTAATGATGAACTTTTACTACACGACCGACATTCGAGTCGAGAAAAAAAATCTGATCTTTCATACAAACCCTGAGAGATCGAAATGTACGGAGCAACAGATTTTTTTTCTCGCATCGGATGTCGGTCCCATAGTTGAACGGTTAAAAAAAATACCCGTATTAAGAATAAATACTTACGGCTTACTCAATAATGTATCCATCAAATTGATGCTATCCATTATACATACATTGGCGAAAAATCAAGAAAATAAACAAATTAAACAGGGTGCTTCCTGTTATTTTAGATGAGTTCACAATATAACACAATTAGTTAAGTAGGTAAGTAAATGATGTCTTTATCATTAGAAACAATAATGATAATTAATTAAATAGCTATATAAATTGACCACATGACCTCATTACCAAATCGCTCAGATAAGTGTCTAGGTACCTACTTACTTCGTACTTACCTAATCGAGTTATATTGTTTGCTCATCTTAAATAACATGAAGAACTTTGATTTATTTGTTTATATTCTTAATTTTAGGCTTTATTTTAATTTATTCTTAGTCTTATTTCGGTATCTAATAATAATATTTTATTATTTAAAGAGTAACTTAGAAACCTATATTTTTTGTTTATAACAGTGTACTATGTAACAAAGGTTACACACACTAATAGTTGTATTTTTTCCTTAAGTGATATTCTAAAATAAGCTTTTAAAACCACTCTTCTTGGCAGCATATGCTGCCGGTTCATATGTTTGAATTAGGTATAAATATGTTAATTTATAGTACCTTGTTTTATGAAATAGAGATATACCAAACACGCCTTAGATGTGTCTAATATTACTGGCAAAATTTGGTTAGTTTGATTTAGACATTAAAAAAATATAGGTACACAAAATTCTTTGTTTGGAAAATATACTTTTCACAAAATTCTCCATACAAAACGCCAATTTCATATGTAATACTAAAGTAGGTAACTACTTTACTTCTAAGTAGGTATTATT
Organism: Thaumatotibia leucotreta; assembly: GCA_025490895.1. NCBI lineage: Eukaryota > Metazoa > Arthropoda > Insecta > Lepidoptera > Tortricidae > Thaumatotibia > Thaumatotibia leucotreta. The sequence continues at coordinate 31,211 of JALPQI010011259.1, read as the reverse complement.
TCTCTATATATTGGTGTATCCGAGTTTGAAACAAATGATCGTTTCCATATCGAACAATTAGATTTATAATCAGAATTTGAATATCGAACTGTAATACTGTAAGTCATAAAACAAAAAAAAAGTGTAAACAACTGTCGACTTTCTGTGGTAGGTATTACTATTCCTTTAGTGAAAAAATACTTAGATACGAAAAAGGTATTTGTTTTAAGAGTGTGAAAATCTACGAACAAATAAAACATGGAAGCCGCACGCCATACTAAATTGCCTTTCAAAAACGGTCCTGAATTTTAGTTGACAAATGTCACCCCCTCTTCAATGCATCACGGTAATGATTTTCAATGTCAACCTATAAAAACTTAAACCGCCATCTAAATAAAATTAAAGAAAAAAAACCTTTTTAAAAACAAGCTTTTATTATTTGTTTATAAAATGAACTAAAAAGTTAAAAATAAATTAACTCTAAAAAGAAATATAACACTTTGTAACTTGATTGTAACCTTTAACGACAAATAAGCGTCTTTGTCTAGGACGAAATAATTCCATATTGTACAAATTTATTTAATTTTAACACTAAAACTTTTCACCATACATAATTATTCAATCTCGTCCCCCCTCTTTATCATAGTCCCCATTTATAAATGAAAGCGTGTTACATTTAATACAACGCAACATTTTCCTCAAGCTATCACAATGTAACACGCTTTCATTTATAAATGGGGACTATGATAAAGAGGGGGGACGAGATTGAATAATTATGTATGGTGAAAAGTTTTAGTGTTAAAATTAAATAAATTTGTACAATATGGAATTATTTTGTCCTAGACGAAGACGCTTATTTGTCGTTAAAGGTTACAATCAAGATACAAAGTGTTATATTTCTTTTTAGAGTTAATTTATTTTTAACTTTTTAGTTAATTTTATAAACAAATAATAAAAGCTTGTTTTTAAAAAGGTTTTTTTTCTTTCATTTTATTTTTAACTTTTTAGTACCTCTATTTTTAATTCGAGATTTACTACGACGTAGTTCGCAGCGCGTAGCAGCGTTAATCCGTTATGAAGTCCGTAGTTCGTTCACATGATATGTAATATGTACTGATTTAAATATCAATAATGTTGAAATTATGTAATCACTTGTTCGTTATTTGTAACGTTTCTCATTCTATCCATTTCTTTTAGTGCATCAACATTACAAGGTTTCTTCGACGTCAACTTGGAGCAGTCAAGTTCTTCGATTTGAAGCCCTGCTAAAGACCTAACTCGGCTTAAAGCTACATAAGCTTGACCAGCAGCGAACAATTTGGAGCCTAGATAAATAACAGCATGATCTACAGTAGTTCCCTGCATTTTATGCACAGTTGAAGGCCAAGACAAGACAATCGGGAGCATTCTTCTTTCAGCTGTGCCGTGATTAAATTTAGCGGGAAATTGAACTGATTTAGGCTGTATTATGTGAATGCCATTGTTACCAAAGTCTACGCGAACCGATGGTACATCGCTATCGTATAGTTGAGCACGTCTGTAATACGGCCATATAATTTCAGAGATGTGACCTATTGCTCCATTCACAAGTCCCTTAGCAACGTCAACGTTAGACCTCAACATAACTTTAGCACCAACAAATATTTCTAGTTCTTTTGGAAGATCTCCTGTTTTGTTAATGTCCGTGTGTATTATTTTATTAATATCAATCTGATCATTCTTTTTTGATCCATCAATTAATTTGATCTTGTGCTATTATTTTAAACATTTGTGTATTCTTCTTCCTAAAATGTTCGAGAACGGCTGAATTATGTTTATTGACCTGCTGATTCGTTGGGTAAATACGTAGAGCTTTTTAAATCGAGAACTCTCCAGAGCTTATAAGGGGACTATGATAAAGAGGGGGGACGAGATTGAATTATTATGTATGGTGAAAAGTTTTAGTGTTAAAATTAAATAAATTTGTACAATATGGAATTATTTTGTCCTAGACGAAGACGCTTATTTGTCGTTAAAGGTTACAATCAAGTAACAAAGTGTTTTATTTCTTTATAGTACTTTGATACTATATGGTAACCAGGGTCTAATGATGGAGCCGGAAGGTGGCCATAGGAACTCCGTAATTAAACGATGCAACCCTATCGAGTTTGAGCTCATAGCTTAAACTCGAAGTGAAACTAAATAAAAGCTAGGTAGCTATGAGCTCAAACTTGATAGGGTTGCATCGTTTAATTACGGAGTTCCTATGGCCACCTTCCGGCTCCATCATCAGACCCTGGTTACCATATAGTATCAAAGTACTAAAAAGAAATATAACACTTTGTAACTTCATTGTAACCTTTAACGACAAATAAGCGTCTTCGTCTAGGACAAAATAATTCCATATTGTACAAATTTATTTAATTTTAACACTAAAACTTTTCACCATACATAATTATTCAATCTCGTCCCCCCTCCTTATCATAGTCCCCATTTATAAATGAAAGCGTGTTACATTGTGATAGCTTGAGGAAAATGTTGTGTTGTATTAAACAGTTCCTATGGCCGCCTTCCGGCTCCAACGTCAGACCCTGGTTACCATAAGTATAGTATCAAAGTACTCGTCAAGACTAATCCAATGAGCTCAAACTCGATAGGGTTGCATCGTTTAATTACGGAGTTCCTATGGCCACCTGCCGGCTCCATCATCAGACCCTGGTTACCATATAGTATCAAAGTACTTGTCAAGACGAATCTAATGAGCTCAAACTCGATAGGGTTGCATCATTTCATTACGGAGTTCCTATGGCCACCTTCCAGCTCCATCATGAGATCAGCTCTGTCACAATAACATTACATTGTCATCCGATTTATACATGCATTCTAAATTTCAGCTCATTCGGAAACCGGGAAGTGGATCAAATTTAAGTTGCAAGATTTGATTACAGAACGACAGACAACGGGACAGGTGAAACTAAATAAAAGCTTGTAAAATAGTTGTAATTGGTCCGTCAAAGTTTTGATTGGCTATATTGTACAAACATTTGTCAAATATGTTGGTTGCGCCGAAAATATGCGTGGTGTAAAGAAAAGTGCTGTGTCCTGCCCATCTTGGCACAATTGAACAATTGTGTTTGGGGGCATTTTTTGAGCTAGCGTCTAACGTCCATGTTATATATGGTCGCAGGTGAAAATACATTTAAAATTTGTCTATTTTTGTAGTTTTTGGAGACTTCTAGTTTTTATAATGATAAGAATATTAATAAAAGCAAACATACCGACATGGACGTGGCAAAGAAAGATATTAATTAAAAAAATTATCAATATCCAGAGAGGAACCGGGAATACGTTTGTATGAAAAAAGAAGCTTCCATTTCGTCTTAATATAACCTATAGTACTGAATAAACCTAGTCCGCACTCACCTCTTTTCCATTACGTTAGGTATACGGCGTAGAATCCTGAAGGTCTACCGCAAACTTCTAATTTCGGAAATGTCAACCGTCTCTGTCATTCTGATTACGCTCTCTTTAGAATGACTGAGACAAATGCACTACATTCAAGAACGCAAGACGGCACATAATCCACCACTGCATGGTAGAGAATGCCATTAGGCATTAACTCCGCCATTTTTGTTTGTATTTTGTGCAATAAAGCTTAAATAAATAAATAATCTAACAACAATAAGTAAGTAGCTATGTAATTTTTCACATCTTTCTATTCAATACAACGGAAGAACAGCGCTGGCCTAGCCAGCTACATGCTGAGTTGTGACCCTTTTGTGGCAAGCTGTTGTTGTGTACTTATTTGTAAATGTGTACCTATATGTCCATCGTGCTTGTCATAAATAAATATTATTTCATTTCATTTCATTTCAATAAATTCAAAAACGAATTCCTACAAGAAGTCATCAACAACCTATCTCAGTCCACACTGCTGGAGCTGGACGTAGGCCTTTCCTATCAAACTATGCGTATAGACGCATTTGAATGCCTATAATCGCCACTCTGGGCAAGCGGATTGGCGATCGCAGTAATGTGTCCACTATGATGACGCTGCTGTCTAACATCAATCAAATTAAGGAATGGTCAGTGACACTTCGATTCCATAGTCGACTCTTACGACTCCCGCGGGAAGAGTTGGGTGGTAACAAATGTATTCTTGCTGCCGTCACCACACGGCTGGTAACAGGATTTATTAATAACTATAACCAACCACAACGAAAACATACAATTAACTCCACAATGTCGTAACAGAAAAAAATCAACTGCTTAAGACTCTGGTTGTCACGGGATTCGAACCCGCTTCCTTTGGATTGCCGGTCCAACGTGCTACCAATTACACCAGACGATCTTCCGTCGATCACAGCGAATTTAGTCAATGGTATTGTGAAGCTAATCACTAGCTACATCTGTACTCAATGTTTCGAAGGTACTACAACCTTAAGCCAATCAAAGACGTGTGTCCACCACAATCGTCCGCAAACTCGACAACTCTGCGTTGCGTTGAATCAATAACAATACAATACAGTTAACTGGTTACAAAAGTATAGTCAACTTTCCCGCCCAGTGTCAACCCCGGCGCAAAAGTGCCCATCACATGAAGGAAGGTAGTGTTTTAAATCGACACGAGTTTACGAATTTCCTTTTCGCACGTGTATCGTACGACGTTTTTCAGTACAGATGGCCTTCCGAAGTTACGATCTGACAAAACATTTAACCACTTTTGCGTAAAAAAACATCATCTGTACTGATTTTTTTTTCGTATTAATTCTATTTGCCTGCCCCGGTGCCTCATTAGTAATGATGTTTAGCTAAGCTGAGCGTTGCAGCTATTTACTAATAATATGTAAACTAATGTACTAATGATACGGAGCTTTAATAATTAGTCTAACGATGTCAATTGTTAACAGTCGACACATTGTGGGCATATAAATAAAGTGTGCCTGTCGGTAGTCGTCACTTCAGCTCGGACCGTCACTCCCAAAGGATCAACAGTTGCCAGTCCTCATCAACTATCTCAACATGATTAAGCTTGGTAAGCATTAAAAAAAAATGGAACATTAATAAACAAAGCAACTGCTTAGATTACTGCAACATTTTTCGTTAAATTGTTACTACAAGCACCGTTTCTCTTAATACTTATACGTTTAGTAATTTAATTTAAGTCCAGGGTCGCGTTTTATACTTTTACAAAGTTACATTTTACAATTTCGCTGTTTGCCTCTCTAACGCACACACATATCGGCTAAAAGGAGAAGAGGCAAACAGCGAAATTGTAAATTGTAACTTTATAAAATGCGACCCAAAGATTTCCTTAAGCCACTTTATTTATTTGTAAATTTAATTTTGTGTGATTAGTCATCCATAAACTCATTTGTAACTACTCTACTAAACTATCACAAAAATCAGCACTAACCTATCATTTTTCAACAGCCATCCTGATCATCGCGTCTTACATTAGCGCCGCGTCAGCTCTGCCGCCGTGCGTGTGCGCACGTGACCTCCGCCCCGTCTGCGCCTCCGACGGGACCACCTATCCCAACAACTGCATGTTCGAGTGCGCTGCACAATCCACCCCTAGCCTCAGGCTCGCCCACAAAGGAGCCTGCCAAGTAGAATCCACCACTCCCGAAGTAGCTGAGCTCCCAGCATGTGCCTGCACAAGGAACCTTGCCCCAGTATGTGGAACTGACGGAGTAACTTACAACAACTTGTGTCTATTGAAATGCGAAGCACAGAACAGGGCTTTGGAGAAAAAAGCTGACGGTCCCTGCGAAGTTTTAACCGTGACTGCTACAGAAGAACCAAACCCGTTTTATTCCAAGGAGAACTGCGGGTGCGACAGATACCTCCTGCGTGTCTGCGGATCTGATGGGAAGACGTATCCCAACGAATGCGAGCTGGACTGCGCTAAGAATGACTAGCCGAGCCTGACCAAGGTTCGCGATGGTCGGTGCTAAAGGAGAAAAGCTGGCAGCAGACTTGCCGTTTGGAATTTTTGTAGTTTGTTCAAACATTTCACCAGTGGCTCTGTTCATACCGTTCTAAAATTAAATTTGTGGTATAATGCTGCGTATACTATTGTTACCTAACAGACCGCTGTTCAGCACAGTGGTTCGGCAGAGGCTAACGCCAAGAAAGGCAAGAAAGAAGTCGAAAACTGAAGTGCCATTTATCTTTAAAACAGATAGTAATATTAAACTACCTAAACTTTCTTCCAACCATTAATATTATAATATTTAGAAGCCGCCATATGATTGTTGTTCAGATTTTATATATTTTTTGAATAAACAAGGACAAGAAAAAATAAATGATCGTATGATTTCTCCCAGTTTCACGAAATTGGTAACCTAATAAAATCTAGGTAAGTATAAGATTTTTTCTGACTGATTCGCTAACACTGTTATTTATGGCGCTTTGAAAGTCCAAGAATACACAATTTCGATTTTCGCGGTGACGAACGCATTAGACCCTCTATAATTCATCCATAAAACTGCACAAGTGTCACATCACTCACTTAAAAAAAGATTATCAACAATTTATAGGAAATAAAAATGAAAGAGCCGTATTTTCTTGAACCTTAACACGTTCGACACCGGTGACACAGCGTGTGTGACCAACAAAATCTGATGCCAGTGACACACATATATGTGATCAGAGTAACCTTATTCTTGTGCCACTAGCATAAATCAAGTTCTTCCTCGTATGCCAGTACCATAGAAATACGAACGTTTTTGACAGAAGTGGCTGTGTCACTGGCATAAGAGTACAATCTGTTCAGTCACACATGCGTATCAATGGCATAGGAGTTCTATCAGGTAATTTCGATCGGCATAGTATTTAGCACTTAGTGAAACAGTACTGGAGGCGAACGTGAGACGACGGCTATCAGGGAAAAATATTATAATATTTATACCTTCTGAAAACTTTACATAGCCAATTATGTAACATGAAAAAACAACGTAGGTATAGGTACGAGTATGCTTACCTAGTTTTAATGATTGATTTATAGATATACAAATACACATAATATTAATGTATCAGGGGGGAGGGCTCATTCCGACTTTTCCCATTCTAAATTATGGTTCAAGATCACAAACAAATTAAGAAATATGTTTTTCCCCTCACTAGCTCGTAAAGCGCTCGTTTATCCTTTAATACGAGCGGGTAAAAACGCTTTTTACACACTTGTGAATAAAGTAATTTGACATTTCTCTAATTCCTATAGCCCCCTACTGCCTAGTATAAGTGGATCTGTATGACCGTAGTAAACATGCGCAATCGGAGCTCACATGTTAAATTGGTCGTTTCTCATGTGACTTTGTAAGCCATTGGCAATATTTAAATTCCATAAGTAACTCTATTCTACGATACGTATCGACATTGAGTTTTCAATAGTTTCTTAAAGTTAATTTACATTTGGATGAGATTTGTAATCATATTTCCTCGCGATAGTGAGGGGAAAAAAGTTGTATTACACTTGGCGGCAAAGTTTGTTCAACTCTCGTGCCTTGAGACCTTCGCAATGCTCAAGATTCCAGTTTTTGAACCACTCGCTACGCTCGTGGCTCAATTTTGGAATCTTTCGCTAGCTCAGGTCTCAATATTGGCACGACAGTTAAACAACAACTTTGCCCCCTTGTATAATAAATAACTATTTCCCTAGCCCTCTAATACTGACCAACCAACCCCATTTAATACGTGTTTGACCTCGGGGCAGTTATGAATTCTAAGTACAGCTTATGTAGTGTACCTACTATTAATAGATTACTTTCTTTGCTGGCGCCTAGCCTTGCACAGGCAGCAATTACCTAAGCCGCGTTTCCACTTAGGTAGTGTCCTGAGCGAGCATTCGTTCGTTCTTGGGCAGATGAAAACAGGATTTCACATAGCAAAATGTTCGTTCGTCAGCCCACGAACAAGTGAATGCTCGCTCAGAACACTAAGTGGAAATGGAAATGCGGCTCTACCATGAATGTAGGATTAATAGGCTCTACTCACCCACCAATCCTACCATAAGTGTTGCATATGCGTATTCACACAATTTACAAATTGTGCTGGTTTTAAACGGTGTGAAACAATACGCAACCAAGAGGAAAATTCAAAATTGATTATAAAACGTGTATTTGTCATTTCGTAAACCACCTTTGATGATTTTTGTATGGTTTACTTTAACAAACGAGTAGAGTAAGAATTCTCGACCGGTATCGAGATCTATTTAATCAAGGATATTCATATGATTAGGTATTAGTCTGTAGGTTTATCATGGTCCCATTTTTATCGCTTGTCGTCGTTGTATAAATAATCGTCGCCCGAATAAATTGTCACTATGGTAAAACAGGCCCTTGAAGGTATTACTTAGATTTAATTTTGGGCTCTTTTGGGAGCTTTTCGACTAGGTGGGTGGTTTTACGGATTAAAAAAAAATGGTAATGGGTTGACTACAAAAATTTTTACATTGATAGGCACGAAAGTTACTGTCCTTTACTGATAGATACTAGTAATTATAGTGTGTACTTTGTACAACAACCTTTGGCAGTAGAAAACGGCGTGGAAATGCAGGCGCGTATTGTTGATCGCTCACATAAAATTTATTTTGACGCCTTTTTCACTGCCAAAAATCATCACACAAAATTAAACTTGGTAACACAAAAATTATGACTTTAAATTTGTTTTCATTGAAGGTATTTATCTAATATACATTTTTTGCAATCGACCCTAGAAAGGAGCCTTATATGTATGGCGTTAAGTCTATTCGGTGAGATATTTATCTCACATAGATAAGTTAAAATGGTCTTATTAATAAGTATGAGGGTAACGTAAAACTCACCATTTTAATTTAAACTTTTATTTATTGAAATAAAAGTTAAAATTTTATGAAAAAAAACTATGAAAACGGATAAACTCGCGTATATTACATGACATCCGCAGACCACGAACCCTAGTGTTCGAAACGTCGGAATGAAGTTAAAATTAGTTAATATACGCGAGTTTATCCGTTTTCATAGTTTTATTATCCTCGCGGTAACCGAAGAAAATTAATAAAAGTTTAAAATTAAAATGGTGAGTTTTACTTTACCCTCATACTTATTAAAACTTTCAAATATTCGTTCTTAGATCTCAGGGGCTATAGATATGATTTATGCGTTAATTTGAACGTCATATTTACGTCTATATCATATTCTTGAGGGATTAAAATCACAAAATTAATTATTACATGTTTATTTATAACAACGTATAAAACTACGAACAACTTACACAATATGCTTATCACATGACGCAACTGTTATTTCTATATATTACAATATTCATTCTTTGGGACTATTTTAGAACTTTAATTCATATACTGTACTTTTACAGAAAAATGGCACTTTAGCAGTATCGCATCTGCCACATATACCAAACAATATTTGTATTGCGACTACTAATAGTAGGAAACATCACATCACTTACAAATATAATTTTACGACGATATAGCAATACTGGTCAAATATTTGAACACCCTACGAAGATCCCAAAGAGACTCTCTAGAGTCGTCTAACGACTAACATTTGCCATCGTGAACCTTGGCCAGGCCCGGCTTGTCATTGCCAGCGCACCCCAGCACGCAGGGGTTGGCGTAAGTCTTCCCATCCGATCCACAGACAGGCTTGTAGTTCCTGAAGCACGCGCAGTTATTCTTGGGCCGTTCCTCTTCCACGACTTTGACGGTTAAATCTTCGCAGGGACCGTCAGCTTTTTTATCCAAAGGCTTGTTCTGTGCCGCGCATTTCAACATACACACGTTGTTGTAAGTTACTCCGTCAGTTCCGCAGACAGGGACTAAGTTCCTCGTGCAGGCGCATACTGGGAGTTCAGCCACTTTGACTTCCGAAACTTCTGAGACTTCCTCTTCAGATTTGCAAGGGCCGTCGTATTGCTTTTCCAAGATTGGGTTTCTGGATTTTTCACAGCCTAGAGCGCATTGGTTGGGGTAAGTGGTGCCGTCGATGCCGCAAACTGGTCTGTACTCGTAAGTGCACATGCAGGCTGTTTCCGCTTGGCAGGGTCCTCCGTGGGCGAGTTTGAGGTCGGCGGTGGACTGCGCAGCGCATTCGAGCATGCAAGTATTGGGGTAGGTTTCGCCGTCGGAGCCGCAGACGGGTGTGTAGTCGCGTGCGCAGACGCAGGGGGGCAGAGCTGATGCGCTGCAGACGTAGGAAGCGACGAGAAGGATGGCTGTTGGATAAACAAAAGGTTAGTATTGATTTTTTATTTGCATTTTGCGATATATACAATCAGTGCAGCTAGTGTCTAAGCGGGTTTACCGCTTCAAGTGTTTGACGTTATTTTGTCTATTAATCAAGAGTTAGGCAATAAAAGAAGAGTAAAATATAAATTGGCAATAAGTGGGTATGTATGTATTTGTATAGGTACTAGGTAACGAAATAATTAACTTCAATACCTGTGATACAGTGTAACGACGATTATAGGTAAAGTTAAAGACAGCGTTTTAGTCATCGGCTTGTTATTGTAGCAATTAAGTTCATTAGACGATAAGGCGTCACGGTCCGTCAAGTCGGTAAGTCATGTAAAATCCATACATTCAGAATACATACAGCATACCTAGATCAAAACAGTATTAACTCAAAATTTATCTATTTTTAGCTAAGGAGAATATACGTGATCTACAAAGTTCGTAGATCTCAAATATACCCTTAACTAAAAAAATATGTTTTTAAACGGTTTTTATTAACTTCACCGCGTATCAACTGTCGTCGATGCTTCAAATCTTGTGATCGAATTTTCGACCACTTTTACTGCACCATAATTAATGAAATTTGGAACTCGTGTCAAGTCCCCATGACAATGCAATATTATAATATTTGTATCCTTGTACCCTCAAAGCCTGATGCTGTAGACGTACTGCTTACCTTAACCGAGAGTGTTAGACACGTGAAAATGAAAGTATAGCATGTTTGGCATAATCAAATACTAACAGCCTGATCTTGACTTCCAACTCCTCACTCCTGATGCTGCAGTACTGCCCACAATAACCGCAAGGTTTATCTTTTATCGATTTCTTGATTCTAAAGAAGTTCTTTACATACTAAGTAGAAACATGCGAATTTAATATTAACATCCAACTCCTCAGATCTGATACTCCAGTGTTACTGCCTGCCACAACCGCTAGGTTTAGCGATCTGTAGATTTTGAAGTACTGCTTTAGACATTTGGTAGAAACATACGGATTTCATTATCATAATCATCATCATATCAGCCGAAAGACGTTCATTGGTGAATATAGGCCTCCCCCAAAGATTGCCACAAGGGCCGGCCCTGTGCCATCCGCATCCAGTGACCTTCACCAGGTCATGAGTCCACCTTGTGGGGGGCCTAACCACGCTGCGCCTTCAGGTACGTGACCACCACTCGAAAAACTTACCGTCCCAACGGCCATCGGTTTCACGCGCGACGAGCCCCTCCCACTGCCACTTTAGTTTAGCTATTCGAAGAGCTATATCGGTTATTTTGGTTCTGCTGCGGATGGTCTCATTTCTAATCCGATATCGCAGAGAGACTCCTAGCATAGCCCTCTCCTTTGCCCTTTGAGTGACATTGAGCATTCTTATAAGGCCCATTGTAAGCGAGCACGGTTTAGTACCGTAAGTCATCACTGGCAACATACACTGATCAAAGACTTTCGTCTTCAAACCCTGCGGAATATTGGACGAAAAGATACAGACGGATTTAATACTGACTTCCAACTCCTCAAACCTGATGCTGCTGAGACACGTATCACTGCCAGCCATGTCGGGCCTGCGGCCCTCCGGCTGATAGACTGACGGCGTGAGTGGATCGCGTAGCGTAGGGCGACCCGTCGGGCCTGCGGCCCTCCAGCTGATAGAGTGATAGCGTGAGTGGAGCGCGTAGCGTAGGGCGACCCTTCGGGCCTGCGGCCCTCCAGCTGATAGAGTGACAGCGTGAGTGGATCGCGTAGCGTAGGGTGACCAGTCGGGCCTGCGGCCCTCCAGCTGATAGAGTGACAGCGTGAGTGGACCGCGTAGGGCGAGCCGTTGGGCCTGCGGCCCTCCAGCTGATAGAGTGACAGCGTGAGTGGATCGCGTAGGGTGAGCTGTCGGGCCTGCGGCCCTCCAACTGAAAGAGTGACGGCGTGAGTGGACCGCGTAGGGCGAGCCGTCGGGCCTGCGGCCCTCCAGCTGATAGTGTGACAGCGTGAGTGGATTGCGTAGCGTAAGGCGACCCGTCGGACCTTCGGCCCTCCAGCTAATAGAGTGACAGCGTCAGCGGATCGCGTAGGGCGAGCTGTCGAGCCTTTGGCCCTCCAGCTGATAGAGTGACATCAGCATGAGTGGACCGCGTAGGGCGAGCCAACGGGCCTGCGGCCCTCTGGGTGATAAACTGACAGCGTGAGTGGATCGCGTAGCGTAGGGCGACCCGTCGGGCCTGCGGCCCTCCAGCTGATAGAGTAACAGCGTGAGTGGACCGCGTAGGGCGAGCCGTTGGGCCTGCGGCCCTCCAGCTGATAGAGTGAGCGTGAGTGGATCGCGTAGGGTGAGCCGTTGGGCCTGCGGCCCTCCAGCTGATAGAGTGACAGCGTGAGTGGATCGCGTAGGGTGAGCTGTCGGGCCTGCGGCCCTCCAGCTGATAGAGTGTATGGTGCGTAGCTTATCAGCTTGACAGCTCTATCAAGTGACAGCGTAATTGGACCGCGTAGGGCGAGCCGTCGGGCCTGCGGCCCTCCAGCTGATAGAGTGACAGCGTGAGTGGATCGCGTAGGGTGAGCCGTCGGGCCTGCGGCCCTCCAGCTGGTAGGGTGACAGCGTGAGTGGATCGCATAGCGTAGGGCGAGCCGTCGGGCCTTCGGCCCTCCAGCTGATAGAGTGACAGCGTGAGTTGATCGCGTAGGGCGAGCCGTCGGGCCTCGCTTTAAACTTGATTTTCTCAATAAACCAAATTGATTGATATATTCCTTATTGTCAGATCTCTGTTACCTAAGGTATTGTATGAATAACACGTCCAGTTGAGACACTTCGGGCATTCAAGCTGACATTTTTTTAGTGTCGGATTTCAAAAAATATCTGTTCAGCAGCGATTCCCCTCTCGTTACACATAAATGTCCATTACGTTTACACATGTTTGTGTCGTGATTAAAGCGCGAGAGTTAAACGCTAGCATCCCTAATTGTATTGCATATTACAAAGAACATCCTTTGATCTAGAATAAGTTGCACTAAAAACTTGAAAATAAAATAAGTAAAAAAAGTTTTAAGTTAAACGGTTTTTATTGCACCAAAAACTAGAAAATAAAAATTAGTTGTAACTAACCGTAGATGCTACTTTTTGTAGATTAGTCACGTGAAACTATTATCACTGTAGTCTTCCCAAGTCGGATGCTGAAAGCCACGTTTAGCCTCTCCTCCATGTCAGTGGATTAAGCGTATCCTAATCGGAAACTTTTACCAAACTAAAATAAAAACGTGGGGCGTTATTATGAAGAAACATACAAGTTCAAAATATGTGATTGTAGCTTTAACTTTGCAATGAATCATTCATCTGTTCCAACACTTCTACACAGGTAAATAACTTTTATCAAGGCCAGAACAAAACTGATTACTCTATTGCTGCCTTGATTTCTATGCGTATTCTTAAATAACTATAGTGACTTAATCACAATTGCGTACGCCCCACGTTTTTATTTCAGTTTGGTAAAAGTTTCCGATTAGGATACGCTTAATTCACTGACATAGAGGCTAAACGTGGCTTTCAGCATCCGACTTGGGAAGACTACAGTGATAATAGTTTCACGTGACTAATCTACAAAAAGTAGCATCTACGGTTAGTTACAACTAATTTTTATTTTCTAGTTTTTGGTGCAATAAAAACCGTTTAACTTAAAACTTTTTTTACTTATTTTATTTTGAGTTAATACTCGTACTGTTTTGATCTATGTGTGCGATACATTTATCCAATCCATATAATATTTTTTATTAGGTACCTAATTTAACTTCCGATTTTAAGTTTTTTTTATTGAGTGTTAGATAGGTATGTGTTCTACGGTTTTCGCACCATCCCATGGCGATACGAGTTATGGTGCATTCAGACCAAACGAGCATTCGCTGTTCTATCCCCCACTCAACGAAATCAACGAATCACGTTTTGTGTAACGATCGAATTTCGTAGAGTATGGGGTTAGAATAGCGAATGCTCGTTTGGTCTTAATGCACCTTTATAATGTCAATAATATGATAGCCAAGCGGTGATTGTTCTTTAGCTAAAAATTAACATGACTTGGTAATTTTCTCGCAGCGAAAAGTAAGTCTTTATTAAGAAGTCGGCTGTGTGCTGGTATTTACACTTTATACCCTTGACTTTATGTTGATGTCTGATTATAGCTGTGAGGCAATAGGTGCCAACCATTCAGCTCTCTCTTAGCTACATAGTCAAGTCTCAAAACTAGTATGACTATAAGGTATAGGTTTACTACTTAGTTATTTTTTTTATTGAAGGTAAGGCTAATAGAAAATATATTGGTACATTTAACTATTATTACGTCAAATGAATATAAATATATATTTATCGTACCATAAAACGGGGGGTTACTTTGACCTATGTTTGAGTTTGGTATCATTTTTTAACAATAAGTATTAATAAACAAAAAAATATGAATAAAAATGACAGTTTTTTAACAAGAATTCCACCTGCTGCAAAAAATACGAACTATTTAAAAATATATGATATAAAAACAACGAGATAAGAGTATATTGATATAGAAAATGTAAAATCTACTCTAAAGCCTGTACCTACTATTAAAAGGAAAACTTGAAATCAATAATCATTATTACTCATTATATAATAAATAATTTGTATAAGTATAACTCCCGAGATACTAAACTACAGTTTAGAAACCAATCGAGCGATATTCTACTTAATTACTATTAAGTGACTATTAAGTATCATAAGTTATAAATATTTAAAATGCTTACCAAATTTATACATGTTGACGGCGATTGAAAACTGTCGAAACTGTGTTACAACACTATGTTATGAACTTATGCCGGTCCGAGTGGGAATGATGTCTGCCGACCCCGCTCACAATATATATTACGATGCGCCTCTGCGTGGTTCCCCGATGCGTCAGCGGTCAACAATCAACATATGAGGCTGTTTTGAGGTAATTAGCTAATAACAGCTTCTTAGTATTAGGACTATTAGGAGGTACCTTAGTTGTGAAGTGTGAATGAGTTCACGTAGGCGTGGGAAATTACGGTGTTCTTAAAATAAATAGAATCTTGTTGATTACCGAGATTGATGATAAAGATTTTTACCTCAGAAATAAGAACACATGACATTAACTCAATCTAAGCAAATGAACTTTCGTCCACATCCATATAGAAAATACTTGTTATTATAGGATTGACTGTTAACAGCTTGGAAAAATTTATAAATTATGATCCGACTCGACTATAGCAACTTTGACCACTGTCAAGTCAAGTATCGACACTTCCCACTAAGGGACTGAAGTGTCAATGAATTTTGCTTTTTAAAAGATTGAGGACGAAAAGTAGCATCGTCATAGCGGACACACGATCCTGCGAGCGCCAACGCGCTTGCTCAGCGTGGCGATTATGGGCAATTGGGCATTTCCCTCCTAATGCGTTGATACGCATAGTTAATAGAAGAAGCCTACGTCCAGCAGTGGAGAGAGAGGCTGATGACGTAAGTATCGACGTATAATACACAATTTTACGTCCAACACGTTTCAGTTTAATTTGGCACGTCAAATCCTTAGGTTACAATTTTGAATCACGGTTTTATACTGATCTGTTTGAAGATCGGCCTTTTCTTCTGAAACGACTCACTTCAACTTCACAAACTAGATTATGTAACAAACAGATACGTCAGCGAATGTAACGTCCAATTAACCATAGTTCCAGCCATAGATATATGAAAGGTTCCAGCCCACTTAATACGTCCCCACATAACAGCTGGTCATGAGACCAGTACTGTACAGTCGACTCGAACAAACCCTATATTTTATAATTATTAGCTCTCAAACCTATACAAATATGAACATGAAAACAAATATAAAAATATGAAAAAAAATGAGGTAATAAGACAAAAAGCTACCAGAAGACGCTGTGCCAGAAGGACGAATTTTAGTCAAGTTTATTAGGATTACTATTTCTCGGTGTAGACGTTGACCCATTTCTAAGGTGGAGTAACCAAATTGATCAGGTTAATAAGAAATTAGCAGGTTCGTGTTATGCCATGAAATCATTAATGAATATTTCCAGTAAAGATATATTGTTAACAATGTATTTCTCGTATTTTGAGAGCATATTAAGATATTGCATTGAAGTCTGGGGAAACGGAACTAACATTAACTCAGTCCTGCTTAAACAAAAAAAGCTCTGAGAATAATCGAAAAATGTGCCTCTGTTCCTGACTCCCATTGTAGTATATTTGTTGAAAATAAAATCTTAACTGTTATTTCTTTGTATCTGTATCGTCTGTGTATTTACATTTTCACTAATAAAAAAAACTATATTCAGCAAGGTATGACTAAAAGCCACAATCTTAGGAATTATATACTTAGATTAGTTTTAAATGACATCCATTATATCCACTTTGACAAAAGTTTGAACAATACGGCCATTAGAGTTTACAATGCACTTCCTGATAATTAGAAAAACACTAAGGACTTAAAAACCTTTGACAAGAAATTAAAGGTATATTTTTTAACACGCCCATTCTATTCCATTAATGAATATTATGCACATTTTTTTGACAAATGTATATGACATGTTACCTTCTTCTATTTAGTTAATTAATTTATATTGAGTTTATGTTTAAATTTATTTGAATTATTTGACGTGGTAAATTATTTTTTTTTTGTATTATTTTATAAGAATTGTTGGATATTTTAATGAAACTGAATATCTGTTTCAAATGTTTAAGAATTTATTAATGTTTTAAATGTACCTAATCTATTTTTACCTGTAATTTGCATGCACTGCTGTGTGTTTTATAGCAAATAAATGTTTGACTATGACTATGAGTCTTACTTATCCCTTTAATAAAACCGTTTCATCTTACCCCACCTTACCTTGTATTTAAATATAAATACTTGACAACTACGACACATATTTTCGCCCAATATTCCGCAGTGTTTGAAGACGAAAGTCTTTGATCAGTGTGTGTTGCCAGTGATGACATACGGTACTGAAACGTGGCCGCTTACAATGGGCCTCATAAGAAGGCTCAAAGTCACCGAAAGGGCAATGGAGAGGGCTATGCTAGGAGTCTCTCTGCGTGATCGGATTAAAAATGAGACCATCCGCAGCAGAACCAAAGTAACCGAAATAGCTCTCCGAATCGCTAAACTGAAGTGGCAGTGGGCGGGGCACATTGCGCGTAGAACCGATGGCCGTTGGGGCGGGAAGGTTCTTGAGTGGCGGCCACGTACCGGAAGGCGTAGCGTGGGTAGGCCCCCCACAAGGTGGACTGATGACCTGGTGAAGGTCGCAGGAGTCCGCTGGATGCGGGTGGCGCAGGACCGGTCATTGTGGCAATCTTTGGGAGAGGCCTATGTTCAGCAGTGGACGTCTTTCGGCTGATATGATGATGATGATGATAACTTGACAACTGAGTAACTATCAGTCGATCGGACATAAATTTGCATAATATCACACATTTAATAATTATGGATCATTATTGTCATTAAATGTAACCTATTAACCCTTTGCAATCGATATTGCGCGATTAATTATAATACCTCGTCGTCTCTACTACACCATTTATAGGTATTTATTACAGTGTATATACCTTCCTCGACCGATTTCGACCACGGCGACCTCTTCAACTCCTTACAATATGCCGTTGGTGAGCTCGCATGTGGCTGATATACCTAGGTAGCCGATCTTTTTAGTAAATGTCCATTCGTTCCATCGTTACATTGCGGGCAAGTGAGCACACCATTACAAAAATTGTAGGTGATAGATAGCACAAGGCGGGCGTGCTTTCACCTCATCGCGTCGAGCATCCAGATCAGAACAGCGATTCTCCTCGAATAATTCTATTACCAACATAAAATTGAGTAAAATTATAGGTGCCTTAACATTCATAACTTTAGTAGGTACATTCATCGCATCACGTCATCAGCCTCTCGCAGTCCACTGCTGGACGTAGGCCTCTCCTAACTGCTGCGTATGGAATGGACGCATTAGGAGGATAAGAGGTAAATGCCCATAATCGCCACGCTATGCAAGCAGGTTGGCGATCGCAGTTGTGTCCACTATGGTGGAGTATGGTTCACTATGGTGACATCTAATAATTATAACTTAAGGTGCATTCATACCAAAAGAGCATTCGCTGCTCTATCCCCCACTCTAGGAAATCAACCAATCACGTTTTGTGTAACGATCGAATTTCGTAGAGTGGGAGGTTAGAATATCGACTGTTCGCTTGGTCTGAATGCACCTTTACAATACACCTAAGTATCTATAGTAGACAGAGTCTATGCGTTAGCTTACTGGAAATCAAGTCAATAGAATTGGACTCTTAGAGCGTGAAGTGTTCACACAATTCAAAGAATTATGAGGTGGTTATTAAATAAATTACTTTAAAACATTTCGTAGTAGTCGGGGGAAGAAAAGTTTTTGGTCACATTAAATCCTACAGTTTCGGAAGCTTTTTCTAATGAATATTTAGGGTATACAGATTCACACCATGCAATAATCCCCAGTGCCGCGCGAGAGCTTCTCATCCAGTCGAGGACTTGAAGGTCAATAATTGGAACAGCACGTTCAATAATTTCTACCCTCGAGATTATGCATTCATTCTATTGTTTCAGATGATTTATAATTAAGGAAAAAAAAATCCCCAGTTTTTTCGTAAAGCTTATACAAAAAAAAACTAAACCTTAATTTTTTTTTCCTTATTGATAAAAAATATAACTTACAAAATCTTGCGCAATTCGAAAATTTGGTCATTGGACCAAAATAAAGATATAAACGTCTTAGTAACTTTTCTCCGCGGTGACACAGTTGCATCTATTTTTTTTTCACTGTTATTATTTTATTTTGCTTATAAGACATTTCAATGAAAACGTACAGCCACGATGATCTATTTCTTAGATAATATGTTTATTAACACGCAAAATAAAAATAAAATATTTGAAATATATTAAGTGCTTTACGAGCAATCGACATTAACAGCTATAATCTTAAAACGAATATTTTTTAAATCCCGCCTTCCCGCGCATGTGCCTACGATACGTGTGCGGCGATGCCGTGCGCTGTGCGTGAAAGAGAGAGGTATAGTTATATATACAGGGTGTGGCCAATAATAGGAGCTTTAAATTTAAGCGATGAATCTTTGGACTATACGCAATTACCTAGACTTTATCATAATGCTTCAAAGTTAACCAACTCTGAGATATAGCACTTCAAAGTTGCAATACATAATCAATGTATTTAACCATCGTTAAATTGTCGTTAACGATTGTTAGATGTCTTGGTACAAGGTGGTTTCTTGGTACCGAGGCGAAGTTTCATAATCTACTCAATCGAAACTAGTTCTTAAGCCCAGGTATAAAGAACAACTAATCGCGTGAGAACACGTTTATTTTGACAAGTTTGTTTTAAAATTCTCCAAAAAGATGCCATAGCAATAAAGAGGTTTTTACTTTATCATCGGAAGTTTACAATGACACCTCGAAAAAGACAGCGAACCTAGCACATCTTGGGTTTGATTGCCGCTCGCGAAATTGTCGCGGCTACTCGTCTCGTTTTGATTGTATTGATTAAAAAAGCCGCGAGAAGGCCGTGAGTGACTATCAAACGCAAGATGTGCTAGACCCACCAACGACTGTTTTGTACTGTAGAGGGGTGCCTGTCGTGTCGCATAACGTCGATTGTCCTAAAATTTTTTGGCCGAGAATGTTTGGCATAATGTTACATGGCATACTACTTGTTTAGCCTACTTATAGATAGGACAGCGGGTGATCGGCAATCGTGAATCTAATTTTTGGAGACTAGTTGTTAGTAACTAGTTTGAAATTGAACAGACGTGTATGATTACGACAGTATTACTTCGTGTTGTCAGATCTATTGCAAATTTTAATGTGAGTAATAATTCAAATGAATAAATACAAACGCATCAGTAGCTACTTCGACCGTCATCGGCTCTTTTCGGCCGTCGTCAGCTATGTTCGGCCGTCGAAGACGCTGAACGGCTTCCGCCAGCTCTGACCGGTTCTTATCGTAGGTACTCGGCCGTGATCGGAGCCGTTCAACTCTTTTCGGCACCGTACGGCGGTATTAGGAGATTTACGAATGTGAACGTGTGCGTTAGGCTGCAAACGGGGTCGTACGAATGCGAACAGCTTTACGGCAAAACGCCGTTTTCCCGTCGAAAGACGTCGTTTCGCGTGGGCCGAGCCGATTTACGATGTCCTCGCTCTTATTGCGTTGACATAAAGCTTTTTCCGTACGCGATTAGCCGAAACGGCGGTGGCGTCGACTAGTTTGGTGAGACCCTAAGGCATTTGTCCCGTGTTTTGTTTGGCCATGGTCATTTCAATAGAAAGGGACACAATTCTGACAGGAGTCATCTCACGAAGACCGTTTTTGTTTTACTCTTTAGTGCACAATTTAGTAGTGGTATCTTTCCATTCGAAGCCATAGACCATGCAGTTGTAAATGCGAACTTTTTTATGTGAAGTCACTTTCTCTACTATTACAACATAGTGACAATTTACGTCAAGTTGTTATATCAAAACATTACCAAAAATAATAAAATAAATTATAAAATTGCGAATTGCGATGCACACGGAGCACATAATTAATAAGAAAAGTAAGCCAATCATTGTGTAAACGACTTGTCAACGAATATTATCTGAGTTGATAATAGAACCAAGCACTATTGTTGTCATCTCAAAGCAACGTATACCAAATGCAGTTCTGACTTTGACCTGTGGGTTTTCACTTCCAACCAGATTAACAGTGAAATTCTTACTTAGTTTCGACAAGATCCTGTTCTCAGTACGTGTTATGTCGTGTCAGAGTGGAGTCAAATAAAGAAGCAGATCGTATCGTCGACATCATCGTAGTCGTGCCTATGTCTACAAATTCAATTAATTTAAGTGCAAGTTGAGTGGTTAAGAGTTCACCCGGTGAGATATGTGATTAGTGCACTATTTTTGTTGTAACCGTTTACTTAATAAATTGTTTTGAAGTCACTTTATGGCGTTTTACTAATTTAGTTATTTCGTCAGTTCACACCTGATAATTAAGATTGTGATCTGTTACGTAATGTTGAAAAAAGTGACAAAGTAATCAATAAGTAGATAGGTATGTTTAATAAGCAATACTGATTCATTTAGATTCAATAATACGCGAAACCGATAGTACCTAAATGTCAATGTCAAATGTTCGACTGGACACATAATGTCTGCAGTACATTGCTGGGTCGATTAACTTTGTTAGAAATATATAGAAAAAATATTTTTGTTTTTAATAAATTAAAACCATTTGGAGTTAATTACTGATTAGTTAAAGGGTCTATGTTTTCATTTATTGCTCTTATTACAGGCCACACCCTGTATACATTTTTGAATAATTGTAACACCTCATTTTGCGTCGGGAATTAAATACAGGCCCCTAATAGGTTACAAGTTGTATAGGTGCCTACATTTTTAATCGGCAGTTCAAAAACTGCTTAATACCTATTTATTTTACTACTAATTTTTATTTAAGACGTTTCTACTTCCTTCCTACGAAATTCCTTCTGTAATTTGACGCACCGTCCTGTCTACATAGTATCCCACCTACGTTTATCCGCTGCCCTGCGGCCGGCCGCGCATTTATGACGTCAGCGCCGCTCCGATTTATTTTAACAATAACCATTTCGAAAATTGTAGGAAATGCTTAGAGTATACATAGGGGATTTTTTTGGTATTGTGCCACAACTAATTATTGACAAGAGGTACATTAAAAAAATAAAATGTAGAATTAATGCGCCTGCACGTAAATCAGTTAAAACTGTAAAAAAAATAGTTAGCATTGAGTCACTGACGTAATTTTTTCTTTGGATGAGTATAATAATTGTCGGGTCATTATAGTAAAAAATCACCATTTGTGTAATTTCTGTTTGATTGTTATGAATTTTAAAAATAATTGTATTTTTTCTGACTATATCTACGATTATTCAGTGGTGACTTTTTAAAATATTGTCTTAAATATTCAGTTAGGCCCCTCGGATAATAAATCCCTACTGTAGGATTTATTGTTTTTTTTTATTAAAAAAATAAATCTTAATATTGATTTTATGAAAAAACCTCCACACATTTATCAGGGATAATTAGATTCATATATTCACAAAACGATGTTTTATCATATTCCTGAAATAAATATACTGTAGGATTTAATGTAATTTTCTCGAACAAGTTAAAGTTTAGCTCCCGGACTATAGGTAACAAAACAATTTTGTACAAAAGGAAAATTGAGCTAAATAAATATTAACCGCGTTTATTATTCACCTGTTCACCTTCGTAAGGTTTCAGTAGGTAACAAGTAGATATTTCGGTTTATGTAATGGCAGGGAAAACGTTTTTGAGGTCATATTTCGACAAATATTAGACTAATTCATTCGTCGTCATGGAAACTCATACAAATTGACATTTTCCGAACGATATTAGATTATTATTACGAGTATACTGTGTAATGACGACTTAGATTTATAATATTCCTGAATAGGTTACGTGAATACTTACGTAACATATTTAGGGATAATATTATAAATCTAATATCGTACCTACCTACGAGAAATAAGCCCATGTGCTTTAGCTAAGGGTAGACCTCTTAGCTTATAGATATTGAATTGTAATTTATATTTTACAGTTTTTCCCGTACCCTTCAATATAATATTAGCCTGTTCAAGAAATGGGCCCCTCGCTGAACTTGACAATGTCCGTTATCTTTCTCGTTCACCCGATGTCAAGTTTTATAGGATCTGCTAACTATGGGGGCCTACGGCCCTACCGCGAAAAACGAAATTCGTAAATTTCGAGGATTTTCTCTGTCACTCAAACGAAGGCGTCATTAGAGTGAGAGAGACAAATCCTGTAAAACCGGAAATATAGTGTTTTGACTTGCCCGCTTGGTTTTGAATTATCCTCCGTCCCGCATCTGGTTTTATAGTAGATGCTTGTTCCATTTGTGAACGCAAGTATTACAGTTACAAATACTGTGTTAAATACTGTGGCTACTAAATCGGACCCGACAATCGCAATATCGGATGACCCATTGTGTAGGATCCGATTTTTGCCGGATTCTTTAGTGTAGCCGTAACCCACAAGTGGACGTGTACTTAAAATTTTGTTGCCATTAATTCTGATCTTAGAAAAACGGCTACGTACTAGGTACGAAGAATAGAAAGCCTAATGTGTGCTTTCGAAAATTTGGAACGATTCTGCTGTTTTATGAAATATGTAGGTACCTACATTAAATAAAACTATGAAAACGGATAAACTCGCGTATATTAACTAATTTTAACTTCATTCCGACGTTTCGAGCACTTTACAGGGTTCGTGGTCTGCGGATGACTGACAATGGAGGAAATTTGATAGATCTACCTCCATCAAAATAAGAAAGATAAGTACAAAACTACCCACCAAAGAAAAATTACTAAACCACAGACAATAAATTTTAAGGGTGGCTGTACATACAAAATTTGCAAATTAAGCTAGTTATTCATTACAAATATTTTCAGAATGAAGACAAGAGACAAAATAAATAATCTACGCCGGTTCTATCCCTACGCCACTGCCTGTGAAGTATTTCCTTCCTTTGTATGATTGTATTGTTAGGAAGTTAAAATTAGTTAATATACGCGAGTTTATCCGTTTTCATAGTTTTATTTCATGAGTAATCCTCGCGGTAACCGAAGAAAATATTACCCTACATTATTAAAAAAATTACCCACGAGTAAAATTTTAAAACTGTTTTGGAAGTTTATTAAAATAAAACATATTAAATTAAACCTGGAGTCACCACTAGTAGATATACTGAATATCGATAAATGCAATTTTTTTTTAACAAAAATCTGATATTCCATACATTTCCGCTTACTAACATCTCAGGGTTTAGGGTTTGTTTGGAATGGAACAACAGTTTTTTTTTCTCGAGATGGATATCGGTCCCATACTAAAAGTTCATGAATATGACCTCAAACTTAATCCTCTAAAATTTGAACGGTGAATAAAAATTTACCCTGCAGGATAGGAACTCCGTACCTGTCAAGATAGTTTGCCTTGCGGCTTCCTATGTCTGGGATTAAGCTTCGGCAAAGTGAGTTGTTGTCTTCCTATTTAGGTACCTCGAACTAGTTTTACGTACTACAAGCAGGAAAATATAAATTAATACAAACAATTATTAAAATATCAACATGTAAATGACTGTTACGGCTATTTGTGTCCCCGACATTCTTCGAAGCTGAGATTATTTATACGGAAATTTAAACATCAGGTGATGTGTATTATGTATAAATGTGGTACTTACGTAGGCTTTGTATTGTATTACTTAGCTGTATGTCACAAGGGTGTATCCCTCTAGGGTCGCAATCCCAGCCAGTCAATACCGAAAACAGGTATTTAGATATCTTCAGTGATTTATTAATTATTATCTCCTGGATGCTTGGCCAAGTTGCCAATCGCTAACGCTTAATAGCGTATCGCAGTTTTCCCTCTCTGTCACTCTTTCGTATTAGTGTGACAAAAACAGTTAGCTGCCTTTCGTTTACGATTAACGATTAAGCGTTAGCGATTGGCAACTTGTCTAAGCACCCTGGTTTGTATATTCAAGCCAGAAATTTGATATAGGTTATAGCTAGCTACGTATCTAACAATCTTAATTATTGATACGTAAATAACATTCTAAAATACACTTCGTTTAAAAAGAATAATACCTACATCTGAATAAATTGACAAATGTATAAATAACAAAAACATATTTTCAGCAGTGTTTTGAAAAAAGTTAAGTACTTATCTCATTTTTAAAACTGCCCTACCTAACTTAACCTTACCTAACCTACGTAGTAAGAGGCCAATGATCTTCCAGTGACCTCAAAAAATCTAGATAAGCACCTTCATCGATACTCATGCCTTGTGCGTAGGTAACCCGTATGAGCACTTGTTGCGTAAATTGTAAATTGCTTCATCGAGTGCGGCAAATACCTAAAAAGGGCGATCAAAAAGTGGTCGAAAAAGCCTTGCGTGATTTGTGCACAAGCCCGTAAGCAAGTACCGTACCTACCTACTTAAAATTTTAATTATCATCACAACTTTAGTCTAGATCAGTCCACTGCTGGACATAGGCATCTCCTATAACCTATATTATCAGCCTCCTTCTAGTTGGTAGTGACCCTGCCTACGAAGCTGGAGGTTCCGGGTTCGAGTCCCGGCGATGGCAATATTTGTTTATTTATTTATCACAAATATTTGTTCCTTGGTCATGGTTGTCTATGTATTTAAGTATCTATAACCTCCAGCTTCGTAGACAGGCTCACTACCAACTAGGCTACGGAGGCCGACAAAGATATTTATTATTTATTTATATACGATGACACATTAGGAGGTAATGCCCATAACACAAAACAGAAAAAACAGTTATTTTTTGTTCTGTGGCCCATAATAACCACTGGGCAAGCGGGGTGGCGATCGCAGTAGTAAATAAACAATAGTAGGTAGATTGTGTCACAACTCACAAGATACAGGGCCAGGGACAGGGAGTTTGAGAATACTGGGCGTAATGAGGGATTCAAGTGTTAACGGCCAAGACGAAAATAATTATGATCCCGTGTGACACAGGTATATACTGTTTTTCACATCACCTATGAGAAAAATAAAAGATTTATTTAATATTTAGTGCACATAGGTAATATAGGTATAATCGATTCTGAAGATCGTAATTGATTATGAACGTAATATCTGCCTATTATTTCATTGTTCTTTTTTATGTTGGCAATAAAAAGTCCTAGAACAGAAAAGTGCCAATAGGTGTGAAAAACAAACGCTCTAGCCTATATACTCGTACCTACACGATGATGATAATATTGATAATACATTATTACAGTTTCACCCAATTTGGTAAGGGCTAAAACCTACAACTATACCGTGCACCGTAGTAAGTTTTGCAATCTTTACATCCACCGTGTGACGTCATTTTAATGCTGGCTGGTAAATCCAAGATACCTTTACTTTAGTGACGTCATTGAAGTAAGGAATCACAGAATCAGTAAGCGAAGGTAAATATTATACGTTGACAACTCCAAAGCTAACAGACTAGAGTAAACGAAGAAAATTACCTTAGGTATGTACAGTCGACGTCAAAGATAACATTACCACTTAGGTTCCAGAAATATATTTACACGACTTTATTGCCTTGACGTTAAGGTCGTGTAAATTTATATATTTTTGGCACCTAAACCGTCATGATATCTTTGACGTCGACTGTACAGTCGCTGTCAATCATATCGGAGCGGCTATTATGGTGCTCAAAATATCTGAACATGAACTCCAATACATCATCATCATCAGCCTATGATAGTCCACTGCTGGACGTAAGCCTCTCCTATTAACTATGCGTAGGTATAGACGCAGACGCATTAGGAGGTAAATGCCCATAATCGAAACGCTGGGCAAGCGGATTGGCGATCGCAGTAATGTGTCCACTATGATGACGCTGGTGCCCATCATCAATCTTTTGTCAAATAATGGTCAGTGACAATCCCTTAGTCGACTTTTACGACACCCGCAGGAGGAGTTCGGGTGGTGACAAATGTATTCTTACTGCCGTCGCCACACGGCCAGTCTAATACAATGCCAATTGCCAATCGACATTGTGGAAGAGACGGAACCAGCCAGCATGTCCTTGCTGAATGCGTCATGTACTCAGCGGCGAGATATGACGTGTTTGGCAGGGATAGGCTGGAGGAGAAGGAACTCAGGGAGGTCAACCTCAGAGGCGTCCTGCGGTTCTGCAAGAAAATTGGAAGGCTAGAAGGAAGTATTGGGGGAACGCTACCCAGTGGCGTAACAATAGGGTGGCAGGGCTGGCAAAATGCCACGGGCCCCCGACACAAGAGGGCCCCGGCCCAAGAGGCCGTGAATTTAAATTTAAAATTAAACTGAGTACAATGTGACGGTTTTTACTGATAGGGCCCCATCAAAATAATTTCCCACAGGCCCCAGATGTTATAGTTAGGCCACTGACGCTACCGGAACATTAACCTGCAGCTCCAGCTAAGGAAAATGTGGTGAATGGGCACAGTGGATGCTCGACAGCCCGCTCGAGTCCCGTCGAACGTCCCTAACATAACATAACATAACACACGACAATAGAGGTCTGCTCAGATCTTTGTGACCACCTTGTCCGCTCCGATATATCTGAATGCGACTGTACCTACTTAAGGTACCTTAGTCAACTTTATCCTTATGTGATAAGGGTGTGGTTCGCTTCAAGTTGTCAAGTGCTTCGTGTGTCGTAAATGGTACTACAATACTTGACACAAATGCAGGATCACGTTTTATGTTTTATCTTAAAGGAACTTACGAGAGTAAATACCTACATTGCTCAACGATTTGTCTTTGATGTATCCTGATGTGGTCCTAACGACCGGATTCGAAACCAGACTCTCCAGCTTCGTGAGCAGGGTCACTAACCTATCAAAAATCGCTCGACAATAGACGCAGGACTTTTCTAATCCTAGAAAAACTAACTGTAGGTATTAAAAAAGGAGCGAAATTTTCATAGCGAAAATCTAACTGTCAAAAGGATTGACTAAACTGTTTTATCGACTTCCGCTCCTTAACACCTTCGCTACGGCATCGGATCTATAGTCGACCCGATGCAAGTATGGTTAATTGCCGTAGTGAAAGTGTTAAATAAATATCTTGGGACATCTTACACAAATCAACCTAGTCCCACGGTAAGTCAAAGTCAAACTATTCTTTATTCAAGTACCTAAGCTTATTAATAACATTTTCAAATCGTCTGAAATTATCAAGAGAGAGAAAAAATCTACTACTGGAGCTGAGGTAAGCTGAATTAAAGCTTGTGATGTGGGTACTAGGACTAGGCGACGATATATATAATGGATAGATACATAATATAGATACTTAAATATATAGACAACTATGACCAAGGAACAAATATTTGTGATAAATAAATACACAAATAATGCCTTCGTCGAGATTCGAACCCCGAACCTCCGACTTCATAGGCAGGGTCACTACCAACTAGGCTACGGAGGCTGACAGATCTCCTTGATTATAAATATAAGGGATATCATTACATTATCAACTGTTACATATTCTGTGCTGTTACTTACCTACTTACTTACTAGCTTGGCTCAGTGACCCAAAGCGAATGTTGGCCTGCGAAACGAAAGCACGCCTCTTATTCCGATCCAGCGCGATTTCCTGCCATGAATCGACATATTGGTGGATTATTATATTATTATCAACTGTTGCTTAGTCGATTTTTAATTACAACTCAGATTATTGAGACCCTGATAATAATAAAACTAATAAATATGAAGTTGCGTAATAGTCACGACAATCGCCTTATTAGGTCAATGCTGAGGACTTGTACCAATAATTTAATTGATAAGTGCACCCACACGCGAAGGCCAAGTAGGTACCTGTAGGTTTATGATGGATCCGCTTTTATCGTTTGTCATCGACGCTGTCACGTTCTAACACTTTTAACAAGTATGTAAGTGCGAGAGACAAGTCACGATGAACGTCGAACCATCATTACTGATAAATGATAACTTTATAAGCGCCGATAATATAGGACTGAATAGCGGTTGCCTGCTTCCCAATTACAAACTGGCTCTGCTCTTGTATATGGAGGCATACTTTGTATATATCGTAGGATGATTTGATACTTCGAATCTTCGCGAAAATTCCTAGGGGTTTTGCGAAAACGCGGATAATAGGTTAGGTTAGGTTAGATTGCAAAACCCCTAGGATTTTCGCGAAGATTCGAAGTATCAAATCATCCTACGACATATACATACTTATGTAGTAAAAATCCTTTGCTGTCGTATCTTCACGGAAACATCGTAATTTATGATGATTTGAAACTGCTAATAGGTGCTTGAATTCAGTAGGTATATATTTTATTTTACTTTGCTGATTACTTACAATAGGTCTCATAAGAAGGGCAATGGAGTGCTATGCCCAAGCATGAGACTCCTAAGCCTCTTTGCGAGATCGTATGAGAAATGAGGCCACCCGCAGCTGAACCAAAGTAACCGATACGTACAGCATAGCTATCCAAATCGTTAAACTGACTGAATAACTTTCCCGTCTCGTAGTCGGCTTTGGTAGCTGGCTTCCAAAGGGAAATATTGTTTCCCGCGCCTGGTGAAATGGGAATAACCATGTCATAGCCGGGTTTGGTAGCTGATTTCACGGGGATTTAACACGGGATTATATTTCCCGTTTCGAAGTTGATGATTACTAGACGTGGGTGGTTACAAATCGGTATCTAATGATAAAGTCCCGATTTCATAGTTGTCTACCTAGCTTACGACACTTATTAGCTACCAAATGGTAAGTAGGTACTAAAGGTCTTGGCTGCTCCTATATATCTGATAATAATAGTATAGCGACTGTAACATGTATTTTAATTCAGCGGGGCTTTTAAAACATGGCCTACTAAAGGTGCGAAAAATCCATAACACGCAGACCAATTATACCATCACGAGCATCGGACACGACACACCTCACCGGAACCAGCCACTTATTGTAATTGTCGCTGGAAACTTGTCGCGGATTTACCCGGCCACTGTTTTTGGATCATCATTATATAAACAAGGCCTACCTGTTGCTTAAGATTGACTCACGTTGACGTAAGTGAATTTTCTGTTTCGCGTGCCCTTCTTTTTAATTGACGTTCAAGTTCAGCGGCCCTACCGCGAACTCCGAAGTTCCCAAAGGGTTTAGCAGCCTTACCGAACAAGAGGTGCCTTTCCCCACGGATGAGGTCAATATTTTAGGTGGTGTACTAGCAGGACCTAAGAATACTCCATGCTTAATATCAGCTCTAGATCTTCTTTTGTTTCAGAGTTATTCAAGATAATGTAAAATATACAGGGTGTCGTTGAAAGTGGCATATTTCGAGAACTGTTCAAGTTAGATCAACCAAACAAAATTGTGTTTGATAACAATAAAATAAACTACACAATGCATATTTTTAACCTGCATCTTGTTCTTATTTTTCATAATAAAAAACAGAGTTCTTGTTTTTTTTCCATATTTTTTTTTATTTCACGCGGAGGTACACCTACAAAAAAAATATGCATACATAGCCACTAATGTCCACTGTATACATAAATAAAAATATTTCCGTAAATCATCGTGCGTCATGCCAAAAAAAAATTTTTCAGAAGTAGTCGTTACTGGCATACAAATAAAGTACCAGTGCAGTGTGAACATAAGTTAGTGTGTAGGTATACAATCTCTCGACACTTACCGCACAAAATAATATATCATTGACGTCAATTGACTTATTAGTACATTTGCTATACAGGGTGGTCCAAACCTTGACGTCAAAAAAATTTTTTTAGGTTCTCGACGTCATGGGCTATCAGAATATACCCCATGTATGTTAGCCGATTTTTTGTAGTTTTCGAGTTATGAATTTTTGAAAAAAAATTTTAGAGAAATACTGGAATGAAGAAATTTATTGATAAAAAAAACTATTGGGTTCTTTAAATATTTTCTTTTTGTGAAAGTATTACTACAAATAAAGCACTTACTGACAAAAAAATTTGCGTCCTCACTTTGATACAAGTAGGATAAAAAATACCAAATTCAAATTTTTACGTTAAAAACGCATCAAAATAGCATTAATGTAGGTAAATAAAAAATAAAACATATCCCAAGGATTTTTGGTAATCTAAAGACTGCCCTAGACCTTAACCCTTCCTAAAAGCAAAAAAAAAGTGATACTTAATGATGAGGATTTTTCGGAGTAGTCGGTCAAATAAACTTAAAAAAAAGCTTCTAAATTTTTTATTTAAAAATAAAGTAAAATTTCGTCTGGTTTGTTGTTCTCATCAATAAACAAAAACAGAAAATGCATGAAAACTCAATTTGTGTACTTATTCAAGTATTTTTTTACTACTTTAAAATTTTAAGCTTCTTTGAGTTTATTTGACCGACTACTCCGAAAAATCCTC
>JALPQI010011258.1:0-38036 GCA_025490895.1 Thaumatotibia leucotreta | reverse complement strand
CCTAAGTTTTCAGCTTTGTTCAAGTGGGGAACAAAAGAAATAAACGAACACTGACGTCGTTTATACCAAGAAAGAAAATAAGCTATGTGCGTTACAACCCGCAAATGGTAAGTATATAAACCCCTAATATTTCCATTTGCAAGTATAAGTATTATTTTTTTATATATATACACCGTGTTTTTATTGATTTCCGTTAAATTGGACAGGTTACTTGGAACATTAATAGAAGTTGCCTGGTATATCGGCTTTTGTTAATTTCGAAAAAAAATGTTTTTTTTTTCATACAATAATAATTGTAATGGTAATGGTAAGTGTGAGAGAACCTTAAAAATAAGATGTCGGGCGACTGACGGCTGCTTTGTGACGGCACATGTCAAAATAAGACAGTAAGTGTTAAGACACTAGTTTCTTAGAGAAATAGATCATTTTTGACCCAAATAAGCTTCCCTTTAATTTAACGGAAATCAATAAAAACACGGTGTAGACAGGGTAGAAATTATTTTTGGGTCAGTGAGGGCAACTACCAGATCCAGAGTACGTAGCTATGCGAAAATGGTCTTATAAGACCTTCCTCTGTTTTAAATTAATGAAAATTGGCGTTTACTGATTTTGGAAAAATCATACAGGTTCCGAAAAAATTGTCCTTTTTAAAAAACTTTTTTTGATGCCAATCGATCCTGTTTCTGTTCAGGATCAACAAAAAATCAACTTAGATTTTTCTATACTCTTATAGTATGTTAAAAAAAACACGGAAGATGAACTAAAAAAAATGTACTTGGTTTTTGGCGGAATTATTATGACTAGACCCCGGTATCGGTGGTGCAAAATGGTAGCTGTCAAGTTCTTAGGGATGGGGTAAAAATATTTGTGATGTCGATAATTAAAGTTACATATCGATAATTTTTCTATACCATAATAATAAGCTAAGACTTTAATTAAACGCACCTATTTATGATATAAACTAGGACTATATAATTACAAAATCAACAAAATATTTATTTAAAGTTATGTAACATCGCCATACTTTTTATTGAGGCAATTGTCGATGAACCTTCTGAAGTTTGGGTTTTCGAATTTGGTCCAAAGTATGTTACAACTGACGAAAAAATTAAGCAGATCTCGGTTACAGTTTAATTGGTTTTAATTTTTTTTCTTTTATTATGAGTGTTTTCATACAAGATTGAGTTGCAATGCAAGATATGCAAGATTACAAATATTGGAATGGAATATCCTTTATTAAATAATCAATATTAGTAGAACATACGTTGTTGATTTTCTCTTGATGGCAATTCGACTCCATGTGCTTTTTTATATTCCAACATGTGGAAATGATGTGTATTCTGCAAATTGTATATTAAATGTTTTTCATTCATTTTTGAAGTTCAGGGTGTTCACCAAGAAGTGACTCCACTTTCTATTGTATAAAATATTTTAGGCGAATAGACTCGTAAACACGGCTAAATAATCGAAGACATCGTTGTAAGATGACTTTGACTATATATTGTTTTTATTAAATGTTGTGCAACTCGAAACATAATAAATGTAATAGCGACCAGAGATTTGTATTGTAATAGTAATGATTTATATATTAAATATTAATTATTATCATAGATTCCAAAAAAGGGATACAAATAAATGGCCCTTGTACATAAAATAAATAATTGTACAAAAACTCGAGTATTTAATGTTAATTATTATCATAGATCCCGGAAAAAGGTATATAAATAAATGGTCCTTGTATAGTAGGGTTCAAAATTGCATGAACAGTTTATGAATGAATTCATTCATAAATTGTCCATGCAATCCTGAACGCCACTGTACATAAAAAAAATAATTGTACAATCGAGTATCGATATCGACATCACAAAATGTGTTTACCTATCCCTAAGTAAGAACTTGACAGCTATCATTTTGCACCTCCGATACCGGGGTCTAATTATGACTCCTGTAGCCAGATCTCCTATTCTAGTAGTACTTACAGTTTGAGAGTAAATCGTCTGTGACAGACGGCCATGACGAATCTATAAGGTTTCCGTTCTTGTCATTTTGGCTATGGTGACTTTAAAACGTCTTATTAATTTTTTTAAATGTTTTATAGAATTAATGGACGATCCTACTAATGAAACACAGTCAACGAGTCTACCCCATTAAATGAGGCAAACCTAAACAACGGAATTCCTCTGGCAAATGAAACCGCCTCAGACAATGTGTAAGGATACAGCTTTCTGCTAGTCATCGATTTCTAAGAATGAACCGAACAAAACTACAATAAGGTGTAATACTCATACAGTATATTTTGATCGTCCTCCAACTCCTCATCAAACCCGCACTATTACACCTTATAGTAGTTTTGTCACCAAAGGCATACTAAACTTCAGCTCAATTGGCCCTATCAATTCTTCATCAGGTCAGGTTCATCTATTGTATTGTTATCGAAGTTAAGTAAGCATACTTCTCCTCTCACCACAATCGACCCACCAAAATCTGGTTCAATTAATCGTTGCAATATTTGTAAGCATACGTATGTACATAACGTAGGCACAGCTACAAAAGTTGGTATGTGTTTTTTTTTGGTTTTAGGATTTTAACGCCATTTTGAACCTTTCTAGAAGACTACCTACAATAGTTCAGGAGTTATGCATTTTATCATCATATCATCATCATCAGCCTATGACAGTCTAATGCTGGACTTAGGCCTCTCCTTTTAATTACGCGTGTGGACGCATTAGGAGGCACATGCCTATAATCGCCACGCTGGGCAAGCGGATTGGCGATCGCAGTAATGTGTCCACTATGATGACGCTGCTGCCCATCATCAATCTTTTATCAAATAATGGTCAGTGACACTTCAATCCCTTAGTCGACTCTTACGACACCCGCAGGAGGTGTTGGGGTGGTGACAAATGTATTCTTACTGCCGTCACCACACGGCCAATGAATTTTAGCTATGTGATATCATACATTAGCGGGTTCGATTCCCGATTCGAATGTAGCGGGTTCGATTCCCGGGTTAACCATGAAATAATTCAAAATGCAATTCAACTTCTTTTTGTAAATCGAAATAATGTCTTCTTTCAGTAAGATCTCCGACGTCGCTATATTTTTTTTCCATACAATTGTTTTTAAAAAAAAATGAATGCTGTTTTATTCAGTTTTAAACATAAAAGGAATATTCTTTCAGTAAAATATGCTATCTATGATATTTAAGGTACTTTCCCTCCATGTGGCATCGCCGTGGGACGCCCTGTATAATAGATCAGTACATACTAGGGTGGATCGATTTTTTTATT
Source organism: Thaumatotibia leucotreta (assembly GCA_025490895.1). Classification (NCBI taxonomy): domain Eukaryota; kingdom Metazoa; phylum Arthropoda; class Insecta; order Lepidoptera; family Tortricidae; genus Thaumatotibia; species Thaumatotibia leucotreta. The sequence continues at coordinate 34,746 of JALPQI010011258.1, read as the reverse complement.
TTCGGGTAATCATAAAATAATCTTTACGAATCGATACTATGCGGCTAGAAAAACAAAAAATGTTATGACCATTTTTGGATATTTTATCATTATGGACCCCATATAGAAGCCTGAAGATCGGCCTTATTTTTAAGGTTTTTTTAAGAAAACTCGGATGAGCAAGGATATTTTTCTGTTTTGATTTTATGGATAAACAAAATAAGATTGTTTTTCATAAATTTAAGGTTTGTGTGATTTAATTATATGAAAATTGTTCGCAGTATCTCCAAAAAATAATTTTCAACTTTGAGGCTCTTGGGGCAGTACTTCCCGAATGATTATCGGAAAAAGATATATTGTTGAAGATGTTACTTTTTAGACAGGTTATTCCTATACGCGGCCCTTTCAAAAAATCCTGAAAAAAAATTTTGGTCCATACATTGGAGTATGAAAAAAAAATTTTTTTTCGGATTTTTGGAACCGCTGGCCAATAGAATGATAGTCGTAAAAAGTACATTCTTTAACAATATACCTTTTTCTGATATTCATTTGGCAAGTACTGCCCCAAGAGCCTCAAAGTTGAAAACCAGTTTTTGCCGATACTGGTTATAATTTTCATATAATTAAATTGTGCAAATTCTAAATTTATGACAAATAATGTAATTTTGTTTCTACATAAAAATAAAACCGAAAATATCCACGAACTACTGACTTTTCTTAAAAAAACCTTTAAAATAGAGTCGATTTTTGGGCCTATAAACGAAGTACAAAATAAAAGTAAATACAAAAATGATCATAATATTTTTTGTTTCTCTAGCCACGAAGTATCGATCTATAAAGATTATTATATGAAATTCCAAAAATAAAAAAATCGATCCACCCTAGTACATACGAGTACAGGCTGCTCGCGAGCATTGCGTGTTGCGACATATTTTAATGCTGTATTCCTAGCCATATTTAGAGTCTTTAATGTTATATGAAATTTCCTGGATTCGGCTTGGATTAGAGATAATCAACCCTTTTTCGAGTTGTGATAATACTGATAATAAATAGGTACTCAAATATTTAATGCCCTCGCAGGGATTTGAACCCGGATCCTCCAGCATCGTAAGCACATTCACTACTAAGTAGGCTACGGAGAAGGCTGACTAATAATATAACTTATCTAACTTTTTTATTATAGGAACCAGGAGTTGCCAGAGGAAGAGCATGAATTTATTATAGAGAAAGGTACTAGTCATGTAAATAGTCCAATTACAGGGCGACGGATAATTAATGTACGACATTTTCTGGATCAATTAGCTAAGATCAATGATCATGGCCCATAATTTGGATGTATTTTTTCTTATATGAAAATTAAATCCGAAAAATGAAAGGGACTGCACTCGAAATTCAATTTTCGGTGTGAAATGTGCAAGAGAAATTTAATGTCAGTTCTGATGAACGCTGCGATGATAGTATGGATGTAAACCATAAAGCTGTTTCAGTTACAATTTTTTTTTGTGCCAACGATAATTAAATGGCGGCCATTTCAAAATTTCAAACAGACGAATACGGGCGCACGTGATATTTCTGGAATTATACGTTTGCTATCGGTCCTATCCTTGCAAAAAAAACTCGTTAGAGAGCTCATTAGATAAGCAAACTAATTAAGCTAATCATTTGACTCAACTATTTGAACAATGGGCTGGCTTAGATCGAAAATTATAATTTCCATACTCCGTGCTACAAGCATGTGTATTCGGGGTACGCGCCACAAATTTAACTCCTTCAAAAACTTCTTTGGCCTAAAAGATGGCGCAGCCCTACCCAATCTTTCCTCTACCTGACTAGAGTACCTAATATCTCCATCAGTGCTTGCGTGATAACAATTAATTTATCCGTTGTTACTATATTGTTGTTAATAAATGATTTTCCCTCCTTTAACTATTTGAACAACAAGGCAAAAAAAAATTTTTATATTAAAAATAGTAAAAAATTCACCTTAATTTTTCAATTAATTTAATTTTGCATGAAAACTAGGTCGTTAAGATAGGTTTTTGGTATTGTTATTTATTAGTACAGTATGTTTGCTAAAAAATAACACCATAATTACAGTTATACCTTAAGCACTTTAGGAACTACAAGTGCTCAAACATACATCAAAACATGCTGCATTTAGCGTTACCGATGCAAAATCCATAAACAAATGAATGTCAGCAGTGTACTGACTAGTGAAGTGGCCGCCTTCCATTCATCCAGTGCATGTTTGAGCACTTCTAATTCCTAAAGTACTTAAGGTATAACCGTAATTATGGTGCTGTGTTTTAGCTAACATCCTGTACTAACAAATAACAACACCAAAAACCTATCTTAACGACCTAGTTTTTATGCAAAATTAAATTTATTGAAAAATTAAGGTGAATTTTTTACAATTTTTAATATAAAAATTTTTTTTTAGCCTTGTTGTTCAAATAGTTGAGTCAAATGATTAGCTTAATTAGTTTGTTTATCTAATGAACTCTCTAACGAGATTTTTTTGCAAGGATAGGACCGATAGCAAACGTATAATTCCAGAAATATCACGTGCGCCCGTATTCGTCTGTTTGAAATTTTAAAATGGCCGCCATTTAATTATCGTTGGCACAAAAAAAAAATTGTATGGTAATTTGTCGATGAAATTGATTGTAGTTTAAGCCCTTAAAAGCTCCGACATTGCTAACCAAACACCCTGTATTTGGCAACTCAAAACACAGTCTGTTAGTGGTGAGAAAGAGTAGCAGCATATTGTATGGCCGATGCCGCCAAAAAAAACAGACTGCAATATATCTCAACGAAATGTTATTTTTAAGTTATTTTTTTAAGTAGGTAGTAACACTGCGATGTACCTATATAAAGTTAAATATTTGATCCCATATACCACAGAAAAAATATCGAAGCTTACCAACGCCAGAGGTGTAATTTGAACCCAACGTCCTCAGCTTTCGTGGCTGATGCTTAAACCACTGGAGTGGCCGAGTGGTATAGGCAATAGCCGCAAAACTAAGGACGAGGCTCCACCCAATCCCAATCCCACCTCTGGCGTTGGTAAACTTCGATATTGTTTATTTAGTACCTATATTATGACATCAAATATTTAAATTAGTGAATGTAATAATTTTTTTAGGATCTATTTTTTTCTTTTAACTGTAATTCTTCAAATTATAAATATTAGATGTCATATACCAAAGAAAAACGACCAAGATCACCTATGTCCGAGGTGGGGATCGAACCCACGTACTCAGCTTTCGCGGCTGATGCCTGTACCCCTCGGCCACTCGGTCTTCACAATGTGTTGTAATTCTTCAATTTACAGTTGTAATTGTGTATAATAAATAATAAAAGTCTTACGGCCTTATTCATAAAAAGTTACGCGCCCGCTGATGGGTCGTTGTTGACCGGATGGCTAAAAACGTTATTCATAAACGTTCAATAGCGCTATTCAGCCGCTCAAACCTACTATAAATCCCCCGAAAGTTATAGAGCCGAGGACCCTTCTATAACGGTCTTATAACTTCTTATTTAACAAGATGGCTGCCAAAATTTTGATCAGCTGATTTTTGACAGGTGCATAACCATGCGTTTAAAGTAGGCAGAAGAGAAAAGATAAAGGTATGAAAGTCTGAGTTGGTGTATAGTTTTTTATATCGTCTATTCATCTGATTATTATTAAATATGTATCCAGAGATACTTAATTATATTTAGATAGGTATTTAAAATAAATATCCGATGATTTATTGTAAGTAGTTACGCAGTTTCGATTTTCTCTACATGCAACATTACACGAATCAGAAATGGTGGGAAAACTAACTTTTTTAATTTAAATATTTGCAAATTCCCGCCAGACAGCTGTCAAACTTTTTTTTAATTTGCGGTGAGACCACGTTTTTGTCTATGATTTTGTCAAGGCGCCAACATAACGCGTCTAATCCGTTCAACAGCGGCTCAACAGTTATCGGAGAGATATTGAGCGTTTATGAATAACACTTCTTATAAACCGTTCAACAAGACTTATCGGCTCGATAACTATTGGGCCCCTCAAACCTTCAACAAGGTATTTTTATGAATAAGGCCGTTAATGTTTTACCTATGTGCATTTTTATTTTTATAATGAATGCAATTTAATTTAGTAAAATAAGCTCCCTAAAACCTGATAACTGCTGGTAAGTCACATAATAATTATACAGATGTAATTCATAATTCCATTCATTTGGCTTTTCACGGAAACTACTTCACCAAAGCGAATTCTGTAAATGTCAAATTTGTATGGAATCGCAAATGTGCGTCGTTGGCACTGTGCAAGTGTGCATGTGCAATCGTTGGTGGACACTTGTGCGTTTGACGCACACAGCAGTGGGAAAGTTGAATGTCTACGAAAAGCTGGTGGTAGTGAATACTTAGGGCCTATATTCAACAGTATCGTGTTCCGATCAGAAAAAATAGTTTTTTTTTTAATTATAGTGGACCACAAGACGTGGGCTTGCCTTACCAGTTGGTCAAACAGGCATACTCTCGAACCAAGTCAATTTTGTTCTTCCGCGGATTTTTTTCTCTTATTATATCCTAATCAGAATACGATGCTGTACAGTCGCCATCTGATATAGCAGAGCGGCCAGGGTACTCATAAATATCTGAGCAGGCCTCTATTGGCATGCTCAGATATTTTTGAGTGCCGTGGTCGCTCAGATATATCTGATGGTGACTGTAACAAATTGATTGATCTGTATTGAAAATCAATTTTCAGTACAGATTTTTGCCGCACTAGTGCGAGAACTATTATATACCTATAAAAATATATTTCATCACACTTGCTGTCTAAGCGCGCCATTTCTTGCGCGCGTAGCGGGAGTAATAGAAAATTGAAATTTCCCTAGGGAGTAATACAAATGTCAGTACGTCATTTAATAATATTATGAAATGAAATGAAATGAAAAATGTTTATTTGATGCTAAAAATAGATATTATGTCTTAAAACTTATTTTTTGGTTGGCAAGTGTGATGAAAAACATTGTATGCATCATTGTCGGTAAGCGGAATACTAACTCGAGTCATGAAAGCCCTCCGCCTAATGGCGTCGGGCTTCTAACACTCTCGTTAGTAATTCCGTATTTACCTCCCTGCCTTGATGCATAATGTACTATTACACGCATTGGTTACAAGCCCGATATATTAAATCTGTCTTTTGCATTGCATTGAGACGACTCGAAAAGACAAGGATAGTCTTATAAAATCTATCCCTCTCTATCTTTTTTACCATCTAGTACTTTGACAAGTGTAATTATTCAAAAGAGGTAGTAATAAATTACAAACTCGGCCGCTTTCATTAAAAAAATCACCAAGGGTCAATGACCCCGCTCGATAAAATGAGGTAGTGTGCGTGAAGTGCGCGTGTGTGCGAAATGGGGAAATTTGACAGAATCTCAAAAATTTCCCACATCTATCCGACCCTTAAACCCTAACCTGGATGCTTAGCCAAGTTGCCAATCGCTAGCGCTTGGTAGCATATCGTTGTTTTCCTTCTCTGTCATTCTTTTATATTAGTGCGACAAAGACAGTCTTTCGTTTACGATTGACGATTAAGCGTTAGCGATTGGCAACTTGTCTAAGCACCCTTTGCCACCGGTAGCGGGGCGAGTCAAAACTACTGGTGATGAGGGCTAAAGGTTGAGGAAACGATAGAAAGACTACAAGTGTATGCGCCATATTCGATATGCAATGTGCCCATGAGGAAAGGGAATTTTTTTATCAGCGGATTTCTGAACAAATTTGAAGTCGTAAGAGAAAAAAATCGTCGTTTAAAGTTGTCGACCAAATGTCGTATGAAGTTTGTTGGGTCCCGTCTATTTAAAGAAAAAATATAAAACGCATTTCAGGAAACGATTTTGTTACTGTGTTGTCTTATTTTTAACACATTTAATTGACAGCAAACTGACAAAAAAACTTTTAGATGCTAAATGAGTCAAACTTCAAACGCATAAGCCTCTATTTTATTTCGTGCCTTAGGTTTTTTTGCCTGTTAATTATAATTATTGGATATCATTTTTTAAGTACATTGCTACCAGCTAGTTACATTTCTTTGAATTCATCATAAAAAATGATGCCCATGTGGGATTTTCAGACTTAATGCTTCTCAAATTTAATTTTCTCAGAATTTTTAATAATCAGAGCTTCCTATGTCTTCGCAGTGATTTTCATTTCCTAATTGTATTTCCGTATTTTCCAAATATAAACCGATGATCACTCGAAAATCGGGCATTGCCGAGATACAATTATAGAACTAGAAGTACACACCTGGTACAGTCGCCCTCAGATATATGACAACGGACAGGGTGCTCATAAGTGCCTGAGTATGCTTTTATTGTCATGGCGTACGAGCACATGTACAGATATTTTTGAGCACCGTGGCGGCTACGATGTATCTTTTTTTATGTGACGGAGGCAACTGAGGATTAGGTAACTGAGCTCTCAGCCCACCTGATGGAAAGCATGGACATAGCGATCAGAAAATCGCCTCTGCGCTGCCTACCCTGACGACTTACTGGATTGCTTCTATCTATGCCAGTAATTACACCGGCTATCTTACCCCCAAACCGAAACACAGCAGTGCAAACAACTGCTATTTAGGGGCAGGTTAACGAGTAAGACGGTGGTAGCTATCCGGCGGACCCTGCACGAGATCCTACCACCAGCGCGAATCTGATGGCGAATGTACACCAAGTGGCTTATGATGGTCCCGTTTTATCTAATTATCGTGCTACGCGTCACTTTCGCACTTACATACTTGTTAGAACCTGACGGCAATAACGACAAACGATTAAACACGGTACCATCGTAAGCCTTCAAGATAATTACCACACAGCGCGGGAATGCTGACTGTATCATGGGCACCTTGCCGCCAGGGAAAGGTTTGGAGGATCAAGAGTAGATTTTATAATTTTAAAGGTTACAGTACTCGGCGATAAAGTTTGCACATGTCTTTGGAAAGAGACAAATAATAATTATTGCATAAGCGTCACATATGTTAGAGAGGGACAACGTTCAATAAAGCCGAGTCTCTTTCCAGAGACCGCTGTACAAACGTTATCGACGGGTACTGTACTTAGCATTTTTATTTACCTATGTTAGTTTCAGTTATTTTTTAAGTTAGATTTAATAATTTGTTTGTTAATGTAATTTATAATTTATCTTAGAACTTGTTTTCTAAGATGATTCTCTTACTTGCTAACAAAATCATGACATTTGCATGACAATATCCCGGACTGTTGGTTCTCTAAGGAGCACCATCGTCCAGTGTTTAATTGGTTATTTATACTAGTTGTTTTGTTCCTTCAACTTCTACATAGCATAGATAGGACGGAAGAATACGGGACAAAAAATATTTTAACAATTTTTATTATATGCTGGTGCGCGGAGGCAAAAGCTTTCCTGGGTCAGTTGGGTCGCCGTCTGCTGGAGAGGGGTCATGACCCCCGCTCTGGATGGTTCCTGGCGCAAAGGTTGTCCATTGCGGTTCAACGCGGAAACGCTGCGAGTCTGATGGGCACTTTTGCGCCGGGAACTTTGAGGGGCTGTTTATTCGATTAGGGTGTGTATTTTTAAGGTTTTTTGTAATTTAGTTATTTTTTAAGATGCTTAGTGTTAAGTGTAGTTTTAAGTTTTTCTTTTTATTAATATTAATTTTGTATTGACATGTTTTATATTTGTAAAGAATTAAATTATATTAAGAGATTTTTATTATAAATATGTACGTATATGAATGTACGATGGTAAACTGTACCTACACCTAGTAAATCAATTCCGTATTTCCGTATGTATGTACCTGAGCGTAGCGAGTGTTTTAGCATACAAGAAGTAAATTATTTTTAATTAATTATAAATAATGTGGAATGTAGCCGTGTGGTGACGGTAGTAAAAATACATTTGTCACCACCCCAACTCCTCCTTCGGGTGTCGTAAGAGTCGACTAAGGGATTGAAGTGTCACTGACCATTATTTGACAAAATATTGATGATGGACAGCAGCGTCATCATAGTGGACACATTACTGCAATCGTCAATCCGCTTGCCCAGCGTGGCGATTATGGGCATTTACCTCCTAATGCGTCTATACGCATAGTTAATAGGAGAGGCCTACGTCCAGCAGTGGACTATCATAGGCTGATGATGATGATGAGATTATTTAGGTTGTAAAAATTTGTATTGAAAAATTATACGACAAAATTTATTCAAAAATGCTACTTGTAACCAACAAAATTTGAGTGAAATTCCTGTCTGTCAATAATTAATAACATTAACGTGGGCTGCTTCCGAGCTTCATAAATTTTGAAAATATACATTAAATAATTTATTTGTATGTAGGTATAAGGTCAAGGAAGTGAATCTAACTTTGATCAGCAACTTATATTATAACTGAAATTAAATAAAATAAATGTTTCTTAGTACACTGGTGCAGAATAAATTCTCGTAAAAACAGAAAACTATGAAGTATGAATCCATTTGAATAAAACGCCACTTTTAATGTTCGACAAACATTGACGCACAGAAAAAGCATTTTTTGCCGTTCGCTTCCGGATTACGAAATTTTTCAATTTAATAAAGTACTTTGCCTTTTGTACTTAAGTTCATATCAATTAGATTTATAATTCCACAGGTTTTCAACGGAACGATAAAAGTTATTTGTTATACAAGGATGCAAAGTTATATTTTACCCGCGAGTATGAAACTGAAACACGAACAAGCGAAAGGATTCCATAGTTGAATGAACCACAAGCGAAGCGACTGTTTCTGAAATAGAATCCTGAGCGTAGCGAGTGTTTTAGCATACAAGAAGTAAATTATTTTTAATTAATTATAAATAATGTGGAATGTAGCCGTGTGGTGACGGTAGTGAAAATACATTTGTCACCACCCCAACTCCTCCTGCGGGTGTCGTAAGAGTCGACTAAGGGATTGAAGTGTCACTGATCATTATTTGATAAAAGATTGATAATGGGCAGCAGCGTCATCTAGTGGACACATTACTACGATCGCCAATCCGCTTACCCAGCGTGGCGATTATGGGCATTTACCTCCTAATGCATCTATGCGCATAGTTAATAGGAGAGGCCTACGTCCAGCAGTGGACTATCACAGGCTGATGATGAATGTGGAACGACTCATTCATGATACGTCCACTCCCCTTTTTACGATATCACGACGAGGTTTTGGACCGGAAATAACCGTATAGACCTGTGCTACGAGGTCCTAGTACATCTGTTAGCATAAGCACTGTGAAAGAACATCGTTGCAAATCTCTACCAGTCAACCATTGAGCTAAACAGAAAGATTTCGTTAGCACAGGGTCCCATACTAAGATCCTTTGTGTAAGAGCAATTTTTTCACTTGAAGATATTAAAAAGGTTCGGATTAAATTAAAAGTAAGTAAAACGTTGGCATAACGCGGTCCGTACACAGTATAATTAATTAACCTATCCTCTTAAATGCGATGGAATAGTCTATATTAAGAAACCGCAAATTTTTTATTGTGTAATATGTATCGCAATAAATAAATATCTTGGGACATCTTGCACATATCGATCTAGTCCCACGGTAAGCTCAATAAAGCTTGTGATATGTGTACCAAGCGACGATATTTAAAAAAGATAGATAGATACTTAAATACAATGACAGCCACGACGAAGGAACAAATATTTATTTATTTAATCTTTATTGCAGAAATAGGCCAAACAGAAAAAAAGTTGTGATGCGGGATATACGTGTAAAAAAAAGGAAACGAAAAAAAAATATACATAGTTAAATATTTGTGATAAATAAATACACAAAAAATGGCATCGCCGGGGTTCAAACCCGGAGCTTCGTAGGTAGGGTAACTCCTAACTATTTAAGCTACAGAGGCTAAAAATTATGTAATTAATGTGAAGACTATCATTCAAAATGCTTATAATTGCAAGCTAAGCTTAGCATAGCAATTTCTGGCTCTCAAACATAAACATGTTTTAGGCTCTAGAAAAGTTACTCTAATTTTGATTTACCTGCTGACTGCATCTACTGACGCTACATTAAATTTGCATGAACACTGCTTATGCACTGGTTATAGTTATTATCAACATAATGGCATGTCTTATTACAAGAAAAATTAAAAGTTTAATTCGAATTCAGTATTGATTTGGAAAACCAGATATATTTTTCTTTTTTCAAATGGTAGTTTTAAATAAACGACCAACCAGTCACTTGTAGTTATCTTGAACATCGGTGTTTTTGTCATTCAGTATTATTTTCTGATTTGGAAAAGTTGATGTAACAAATAACGAACATGTTTTATAGGTACATTATATACATAATAAGATCATTTAATGTAAGGAATACAATATTAGAAACTTACGATTTTATAGTGAATACGTATTTGTATTCATTTTAAGTTTTATCACGTCTAATCACCGTATGTTATTGAATTTGTTTTTGCAACCTAAATCTTGTTAAATATAATAAATTAGGTGCATTTGAATCCCTTTTTTCTTTTTAAAACAAATGGTTAATTTAGTAAATTTATTATTCGCCGGGATTTAAATGCTTTTTATATGATACGAGTAGGTAACTCACGTCAATTTTGAATAAATTAAGCTTTAAAATAGATATCAAGAATTCTTTGGGTGAAAATTAGTTGGATATTATGTAAAAAGTATCATTAATAGTAAATAAATCATTTTTTTCTGAATTATTATTAAGTTTAGAAGTTTGTATAAAGACATTTATATCGGAAGCATATGTTGGAATTATTAATAATTCTTTATTATAATATTTAGCTCTAGTTGTAACACGGTTTTTTTGATTAAAAATATACAACATATCAACCTTCACATTTTCCGTAACCGTAATCAAAATACTGTTAAATAAATAAAAATATTTATTCAAACTTCAAGAAACTTTCCAACCAGCCAGCAACAACCACTATTTTTTATCCTAAAAAATAAAATTCCGTATTCAAAAACTTACGTGTCAACCCGTTCGCCGTACCCAGCCAGCTCGCAGCGCGGAAAACAGGTGTCTACTTGGCGCGTCGTAGCCGCCATCCTTTATATACCCGCGGCGGCTATGGGGTTAAATTTGTATGAAACAATTCTACATACTGTGACGTTTTCACGTGGGACGTTCTTATATGACGTGATTATTTCAAAATGGTTGGTGATTTTGGATTTTTAATAAGGCTTGAGTTATGATCGTAATTTTTCATTCACGAAATACAGCAATATTTTTGATACTAGCTTATACGGTTGGAAGAATTAATGAAGGCTCTACTAAATAATTTTTCATTAGTTTTATTGAAAATTTCCGACTTATAACGTTATAAGTTTGTTACAAAACTATGATTTTGCGGCGCTTGCGGTGGAGACCTTAGGGCCCTGGTCAGCAGACATGAAGCAATTTATGAAGACCCTGTCGTCTCAGTTGATCCACGCTTCTGGGGACCCCAGAGCTGGCGCCTATTTTTCCCAAAGGATCAGCATTGCGATCCAAAGAGGAAACGCCGCCAGCTTCATGGGGTCTATGACGCAGACAGACCTGCTCGAGGGGGTATTATTTTTATAAGGGTTTTTTTTGCAGGTAAGTATTTTTATTAAATGTATTTTTAGCTTCTCTATTTAGAGTATTAGTTTTTATTTTAGATAAGATATCTTTATTTGTATGGTTATTTCATAATTTAGAATAAGTTTATACAATAAAGGCAATTAAAAATATTCAGCGTGCAATTATATCGCCATGCAGAATTCCAACTTTGTAACAACCTGTCAATAGCTATCCGATTCTTCCATGTGTCAGATTAGTGTTCGCATTACATTGCTGTTCGATAGATTTTTTATAAAATCATTACGGTTTAGTGGTTAGAACTAACTTTAACTTTCCAATATCGGTTAATAGTACTAAAACCTACATTTTCTTAAGGTGTATTTAGACCAAACGAGCGAATGCTCATCCTATTCCCCACTCTACAAAATTCGTTCGTTACACGTAATTCGTTGAAATTCCTTGATTTTTTAGAGTGGGGGGTAGAATGAGCATTCGCTCGTTCGGTCTAAATCCACCTTTACTGTATGAAATAATACTAAAAATTCACGCTGTATATTGCATATGATGAAACAAGTTTAATTGTGTTAATTGTTTATTTGGTCTTCTCGATCTTTATGCACGGCGCCGAAACCTGGACCCTCAAGAAAGTTGACCGAAAACGCATTGACGCCTTTGAGATGTGATTCTGGCTGAAAATGTTGCATATCGCACCTTTAGTACAACAATGACCCAATGTCCTAACTAATAGTTAGGAGATTAGGTCATTGTTGTACTAAAGGTGCGATATGCTGGATAGCCCACCGAACCAACGAGTCAATACTCAGTGAACTGGGTATTAAGATGAGACTTCGTAGAGGATATTAGAGTTCTTCGGCCACATTGCCAGAAAAAATGGAAGCAATCTGGAGCGGCTTGTTGTGACAGGCTAAGTGAAAGGGAAGAGACCAAGAGGACGCAGCCCAACACACTGGAGGGATCAAATCCGCATTACTCTCGACAGCAAATTCTGCGAAGCCATACATACATGCCGCCGAAAACTGAGTGAACTGGCAAAAAATAATCAGAGAGAAAGTGACAAGGAGTCACGACCCTCAGCATTGAGGACACCGACTTATGGAGGAAGAATAAAAACAAAATCCTTAAATCTAAACCTAACGTTAAAATACATAAAAAATATCTTAAGTTAATACTACCTACAAAAGTTCTATTTAATATTAAATAATTAAGTATCATAGGACTTTCTTACATAAATCGACCTAGGTCCACGGTAATCACAATAAAGGCTTGTGTCATAGATAATGAGATATGTTATGTATACATAATTATTGATTATATTATTATGCAGATACGTAAATAGGTACGAGTACGTACAAAAATCTTTGACGTAACAATTTTTTTTTGGTAAATACAGTTTTGCAGGCAGAGTTACTTCCGATTGAACTACAGGTGCCATCATTATTATTTCATTTTAAGAACAAATAAAATATTACATGGTCACAGTTAATTGTTATGAAAAGAGAGTGTGCACAAAAAATATACCACTTTGATATAAACTATTCAGTGTTTTATTCGTTGCTATTAAATATTTATTTAGTATTTATTGCACTTAGTTGACATTTTATTACTATAAGAATTTTTTCATTCATAATCATAAAAAGAAGCGTAACCAAATTCAAATACCTAAGCAGTTTTAGGTTAGACCAAAATCTAATTTGTAAACGACGCGACGTTTAACAAATATTTAAATCGTGATACGATCAAGGATTGAAATGAATGTGGGTAGAAGGCTTAGCCAAATGGAAATACGTACTATGAAATGCAAGTTGAAACGAAATTAATGTATGAAAATGGACACGTGTGAGTTTTCGGTCAACTAGGCCACGGAACTATTTAGTTATTACCGATCGACTATTTTTCTTTCCTACTGACGAACAGTGGGTATAGACAAAGTTTTCTGTTGTTGTTGTAATTCCTAGGGATAGGGCACACCCCGGAGGTGCATAGGGCCTCCACAAGATCCTTCCACGCTTTTCTGTCTTGAGCAACCTTCTGGGTTACGCTCCAGGTTAGGCCTACGGCTCGCAATTTGCTCTCCACGCCTCTTTTCCACGTGTGTACACTGTACAGGGCGACCACGAGCTCGTTTTCCATCTTGAGGCCTCCACTCAAAGGCGATACTAGCGAGGTTCGTTGCTCCTCTTCGCAGAGAATGCCGGATCCATCTCCACCTCCACTGCGCTACTTCTTGGTAAAGTTTTCTGTACCTACAAAAAAACTGTTATTGAGAATACGATGCCGCGAATCATGTCAAAATTGTTTAGTTTGCATGATGCCAATATTTGAACTTCAGTTTAAGTGAACAATATTTTTATGCAGGAAGCAATCAGGCATTACTAGGTGCTAAAATTACATGTACAATAAAATATAATGGTTAAGATTTTGCTAGATGCCTACATCTAGCACATACATACATATTTTTGCCCTGTACTGATCACGGTAGTAACCGCTTGCGTCCCACTCGCACCTATGTCTCTATGAGCGGGATGAATAGAATATAAGTAACGCAGACACAATCGGTAAACTCGTGGTTGTGATAAACGCGTGGTGAATTTTGACTCGATACAATAGTCACTGGTCTCACCGCGAGCTACTAAGCTATGAACTATCGGCTATAAACACGAACAAAAGACACGATACTCGCCCAGCTATCATCTATAGTTCATAGCTTAGTAGCTCGCGGTGAGACCAGTGCCTAAAGCATTATAAATATCGCGCTCGCACTTATGTATTGTGGAACGCTTTACCTATCAAGGAATACCTAACGTTACCGATACTTGAAAACTCATTTTACGGCTACTGGTCGTTGAAAACGGGAAGTCCAGCAAATCGCTAGACACCGCAACCTTAGACGTTCATTAGAGAAAGCCGTACGAGAGGGCCAAGAAATAAACGCTCTGAGCGGTTCGCTTGACGCTTCACCAGGGACCGAAACCGTTGTTTAAAAAAAGAAACCTCGAACTAACCCAATATTTTAAAATGTTTTATACCCTTTATAAACTACTCAATATTTTACTTTATGCCACTATATGTTCATGGGCCTCAGTTCCGGCTTTCCATCAGGTGGGCTGAGAGCTCAGTTGTCTACCTTATATACTTTGAAAAAAAAAACTTAATTCTTTAATGTTTATACCACAGGCTGTTGAACTTCCAAATAAAATAAATATTATTTATTTGATAGTATCATTTTGGCCTAGGATACCACGGGAAGCTTCCCGTGGTATCCTAGGCCAAAATGATACACAAATGATACAAAATGACACATGTCAAAATAGCTATTTTGACATGTGCTGCGATGACAGGTGGCAGGTGGCTAGTCATTCAAGGATTAGTTTAATAATTACTATTTCAATTTTTCTCGTGAATGAAATAGATTGTTTAGGGGCCACACAATAAGAACTTAGCCTCATGTTAGGCTTTATACGCAGCAAAGGATCCAATCAAATGAAGTTATTCGAAGTGATTGAAGCCACAATGAAGCTCGAAATCGACATGACTTAATTAAATTAATAAAACAAAAGCTGTCCTTTACAGCTGAATTGGAAATTTACTAAAAAATACGTATGTCTAGAGGTTGTTTAATAAAACACGAATATGTTTGCATGTCAAGTAGCAGATACATATTTTAAGATAGGGCATGTAAAATTAATTTATATGACTGCTGCATAATAACATTAATAACTAATCAAAGTACAATTGCATAAATATTTTTTTAAACAACGGCTAAATAAATATTTGAAGTTATGGAGGAGGAATAAGATTGCAATTGCCGCATAACCATAAAAAGCGTTTCTAATTTGTTTTGTTATTAATTATTTCAATATTTATTATATATAATATGAGAGTTGAGGAGGCGGAAGAAGTAAAATTATTATATAAACTTGTGATTTACTCAAAAATAAATACTACTCAAAAGTAATAAATAAATACGAGTATGCGACTGGCACGCAAAAATATTTACAATATTATTACAACACTTTTTTGATAACTAAAATACTTTGAAGTTTTATGATTATGATGTACCTACATAAAACCTTGTTTTTGATGTTAGTAAGATTCGTGATGTTATGTAGAATAGGTAATATAAGAACAATCATCCAGACTTTCTGTCTGACTAATACGTTATTGCATCGTAATTTACGTTCCTGGGTAGGTAATCAAATAAAATATTAATTATTTGTTTATGAATTTAGCTAGGCTTTAATTTTTGAGCAAACACCCTTGCCAAAGGTACGTGAATCTAAATGTACCGTGTATTACATTTGAAGTTAATATTAAAATCATAAAATAAACATACAAAAATATAGGAAATAATCCTCCGCAATGCTCGAAAAGAATTCTTTGAAATAGACAAACATCTAAACACTGAAACTACTAAATATAAATTGGACGGGCAAAATTACGTTTCATATTTCTTTGAAATCTTACCGATATCCACTTGTCCGCTTTGTAAAATAGGAATGCATGTAAATTGGTAATTTATTTATTGTATATTTTCTGTCCTGCGAGAATATAAAAAAATCCAATGGATATTTGAAATATTTTTGCAGCAAATCGTAAACAGTTTTTGTAAAAAATTACATGTTCTTGCTTCTCTTTTCCATCATGTTCTTTATCACTTCCTCACTACAATTTCCGACGTCAGTAATTGACAGATATGACAAAATTGTAGGTATAATTTCTGTTTAACTCAAGGCATTTGTCTTCGTACCGAGTTTTCATTGACAACTTGCCTACGATACCTCGCAATTTTGCGTAGCTTTCTAAAGCGGAACAAAATAGCTACTTGAAATATTGTTCTAAAAGCGGAGATGGAAATACTTTTGTAAATTAGGAGCCTCCGAACTGGTCGACATAACTTTTGCGGCATTACAGTCGGTAATTATTATGAATGTTTACATGACAAAGTTAAACAATTATTAGGTAGTACCTATTCTGAAATGGCGTTGGAGTACAAGTGTTTTCCTTGACACGTCGCTGCCACACTGACTTTTTATGTATGAAATTAGCAAACTATGTGCGATGGTGTCAATGAATGCGTTGAAAACTAATCAATATTTCAAGCTGTAAGACTTTGAAATTAGTCTCTTTAGTTCTGGCACACCTTATTCTATTTATGGAGAACGTATTGTGTACAGTGCGCTCTAAATATGAAGCTTGCTTTTTAGTTTGCTTCTTGTAATTTGTATATATATTTTAATGTCTCAATCAGAGGCGGTGTCTTCTAATCGTCATCTGGGATCGTGATCTAAATACTAAAAGTAGCATGAAAATGTTATTTACGACGATGTGTGACGATGTTTGTCATTTTGCTATTTTGGATCACGATTTATTTTCTCGATTCCACATTTACACAGTAACGTTAAGATTTCAAAATTCTGCAAATTTTGAGCCTCTTTAATACAATACTAACAGTAATGAGGCCTTTGTTAGAGCGACAGAGACTTTACAAATTTTGAAGTGTACGCTCCCGCCCATATCAGTGGTAGTATAGTTGAAGATCGCGCGAAAATACCATAGGTGTACTCATCTATCCCTATGGTGCTAGTGTGTGTATAATGTATAGTTTAAAAATAATTACAGTGATGTTGAGAAGAATATAAAAAGATAAGATTCATTAATACCTGCCTGTCCGTAACGTCTAACGTAAACAATAGAATTTTCTACTGGAAAGGTAAATCTGGCATAAGACATAGGTAATATAAGTTCAAAAGGAAATTGCTAAGCCTAAGCGTGAAAAGTATTATCATAGGAATTACCTATGCTGTTGTAACGAGAAAAGACAAGCAATTTAATAAGCTTAAAATTATAGTCTTCTAAAATTTCGTGTTTCTTATGAACTTCAATTTGAAATCATAAACCCAACATAGCAAATTAAGCAGATTTATGTTTTTTTTTTTCAAAACGAGATTATTATAAAAATCAAAATGCTGTATGTTGAGCAAGCGTTTATCCTTACATTTTCTTTATTTTTAATACACACTTAAATATTAAATCGAAAACAAAGAGAAAAATAAAAAAAAATTAAAATCTCATTCTTGGTATGCATGGACTTGGTAAAGGACAGGAATCGGACAGTTGATGTCAATTTTTTTCACAATTTCGAAGTTCGTAGTACGCCCCAGGCTGAACTGATCGTCCTTAAGGCTCGGCTCAGCTATAAATATCTAAAACACATATATTTTTATTAAAAAAGAGGTTTGTATCCGGGATATGCGGATAAACGAATTCCAAGATAGTTAATGACCTTTGTTCTCAATAAAGTGGCCCGCATCGGAATATTATGAAAAAATGCTCCCTTACTACGAATACCCATAAGGTCAATGCCGTGAAGTTATATGCAATACATTTGTTTGATAGAAAACTAGGGCTCAGATTTGTAAGATTAATTCATACGCCACTAAGATTTGTGAAACAAAAACACTCTAAATAAAATAGTCAACATGAATCAATTCATTTGATATCATGCGAAAATAATAAACAAATTGACAAACAGGCAGACATGCGAGTGATCCTATAAGGGTTCCGTTTGTTCCTTATGGAGTACGGAACCCTGTGAACGTTTGTTGTAAAGGATTCCCCTTAAATATCTAATTTATTCTTACTTTTTAGTTTTGTTGTTATAGCCGCAACAGAAATACACATCATCACATCAGCCTATGATAGTCCACTACTGGACGGAGGCCTCTCCTATTAACTATGCATTCGGAGGTAAAAACCCATAATTGCCACGCTGGGCAAGCGGATTGGCGATAGCAGTAATGTGTCCACTATGATGACGCTGCTGCCCATCATCGATCTTTTATCAAATAGTGGTCAGTGACACTTCAATCCCTTAGTCGACACCCGAAGGAGGAGTTGGGGTGGTGACAAATGTATTCTTACTGCTGTCACCACACGGCCAACAGAAATACAGTTTATGTGATTTTTTTAACTGTTAAACTAGGTTGTAGTTCACGAAATACAATCTGGTGATAGACGAACAGATAGACAGCGGAGCCTTTAGTAACAGGTTCAAGTTTTACCCTTTGGGTTCCTAAAACAATACTAAAACTGAGTGAATCACTACCGAAATGGGTTTACCGGTAATATTTAAATCACTTCCTGGTAGTTTATTCAAAAGTGCTTCATTTGCATCCCCTGACTACCTATTGTTGCCAGTTTCCACGCCGCTTGCATTTTGCATTGCACCAAATACAGTGCAATTACTTTCCAAATTGCGTATCTTCATTAAATCATCAACGAAAGATGAGCTTTACCGGAGCGTCACTAAGTTGAATTTGGGAATGCATTTTGAAATAAGATACGTGGGTGTATACGATAGTAGATGCGCTAAGTTCATGTTGTTCAGAAGTTGTTTGATTGTAATAATAACAATATTTGGATCAAATTCGATCCATGATGGCTTCAGTCAAAGTTTGTTTATTGTCTACAGGGTGGTCATGAATAACCCAACAAACTTGAAGGTTATACAACCTACCCTAGGAATACTAGGAATACCTAGGAATACTCCTGACCACATTTTGAGACTTTAAATGTCATATGAACTTTTCTGGATTAGGCTTAGTTTTAAAATTCTTACAATAGTTTTTATGTTGACATACCCTACTCAATGATTAAAATTAGAAAAAATGAGAAAACAGTTTCAGAAAAATGTTCAACAAAAAAAAATAGGCCCTTTAAAAAAGTCTTTCTCTACAATTTATTACTGGTCACGTATAACAAAATTCACATTTCATAATATCACATTTTTTTGTACGAAAATGACATAATTATGTCATATAATATTTTTTACTTGTTTTGACATCAAAATGCATTAGTAATGTCTTTCATGTTACTCAAGCCCACCCATATACGATATAATATATATTATGCGTATAGTTAGATAACGCTTTCAAATCATTTCGTCATCTCATCACGTTCGTGTGCTTGGCAAGTTATCCTGTGATTAGGCGCAGGTACAGCCGAGGGCATAAATATAGGCAGAAGGTCGGATTTAGCAATTTCTCTGACTGGTAAGTGTAACTTTATCCTTTTAAGACAAGGTCGAATTTAGATATATCTCATACCCACAGAGCCGACCTTATGCCTCTCAGGTCGAGATATAACTATACGATTTTAGACCTTATAATCCAGACATAAGAAATAAAGTGTATACATATTTTTGCCCTTGACTGTACCAGTTTTTACTATAAAACTACTGCCATCGAACCTAGAGGATAGAATTGCTGTAAACTTTCACGATTATCACTCATATTTTAAAATCAAACGGGTCTTAATTACGTAAACTTACGTTAATTATATCCTGACGTTTCGGGCACCCGTGGCCGCAGGCAGACTGACGAGAGAATAAGGATATAATTAAACGTAAGTTTACGCGATTAAGACCTGATTGTCTTGAATATAACTAGAGGATAAAAGCCTCGTTACTTTTAGTTCAGAAATATTATAAAATTTATTCGACAAAATATACAAAATTAAAACTATAATTTTGTAAAACTACATTATAAATAAAAATATACAACTAAATCTAAAAACTGCCCCCGCGGCACGGTACCAATGATGCTGGCAGCATTACCCCGCTGAATCGCGAGGCTTATCTGTTGAGCGAGGTAGCTGCCAGCTCTTTAAAATTTCTTTATAGAGTTCAGAAATTACACAAGACAGTATTTTTTAATAATCTTTTTGTTTTAACTAAATAAATAAAACACTATATTGTTGTTACACGATGTACGTCAAAAGGTTTTCCCTAACTGACCCGTCTTTTAAACGTTGATGTTTTTGTTTTGGCGTACATATAGGTCACTCAAAATTAAAAGGCAACTCGTCCAATGCATCACTGTGACACGAATATCTTACTAACCGGGAGTCCAGTAATTTTGTGCAACGATGCACTACCATAATGAATGATGAACTAGTAAAGGTTTTTAAAATAAAATGTACAATATAAGTACTTAATCAAAACGTCATAAAAACCGTCCCGGAACAAGTCTATGGTTTTTTTAGATTGTAGGCAAGTATTCATTAAATGGATTTATATTTTTTAATACCCAATAATATAATGATATTGTATGACAGCCGAAAATCAAATCCTCATAGAGCTTATTTTGATAATTGTTTAAAAAAAAGACATTTGGCAAGAATCGGGATTTTTTCGGAAAATGTCCACGCTAGATGGCGGGCATGCTGCGCATGGGGGGCCAATGTGACCCCTAATTTTTGTTCATAATAATTGAAAAAAAAAAAACAAGCATTTAACTTATCAAATAACAAAATGACAGGGTGTCCCATAGAAAATTGCAATCGGGAGAGCTTTGAGTTCCTTGACTGGTTCGAACATCCTACAAAATTGCAAAAATAAGAAGCACCCTAATCTATCTATTATATATATCGTCGCGTGGTATCCACATCACAAGCCTTAACGTGGGACTAGGTCGATTCGTGTAAGATGTCCCAAGATATTTATTTATTTATTTATAACACGATCTGTATTGGCATCTTCTGTGTACGAGTATGTTGTGTCTGTTAATTATAATGTGACCTGGTCCGACCATTTGCCAATCATGTTACAGTGTAATTTGAGGGTAATTACACACAAGTTGAACAGATTATGTGACCAATCAAATAATCACATATAATATGGGGTGGGTGGGTGTCGGAGCAAATAATTCGTTATAATATAACATGGAGTGCAATAGGTTGTTGAAAAGCATATACTTACCTATCGAGCTTACAAACTGTTCCGATAAATACTGTCTATCCAATGCCGTCTTTACCATAAGGGCACAAAGGGCACGTGCTCAGGGCCCCCATCTTCAGGGGGGCCCCCGAAAAATCGACAACTTTCCTCAAATTTATTCTCACGTTTACTTTCCTTTCGAAAGGGGCCCCAAAATAGTTAAAGACGTCCTCGTGTCTATCACTGTGCATAGGAAAGTTTTCGAAACTATGTACAGAAATATTGTGAGGACCCTTCATATGCAAGGAGAAAATATAAGTCCAAAACAAGGTAATAGGTTGCAACAGGTATGTCAGCGATGCACACAGAATCGCAGGAGAGATATTTTATGGGTCACTTTGTTGTAGACGGGAAGGTGGCGGAACATTCAATCAGATGTGTGAAACGCAAAAAAAATAAAGTGGTGCCAAACCAGACCCAAAATAAAAATAAATATAGCTAACAACGCTCCGAAAAGGACATCCGATCATTTTGGAAAGCCACCAACGCCAAGAAATATCGTACTTCCGTGAATGTTAACGGTGCAGTTGTGTAGTTGCAGTACTGTAAATATTTTTACTGTGGTTCTTTATAGTGTCACGTGATCATTGGCGACAACTGTCATGTGTATGGGTTGATGCTGGATGGGTTTTAAAACTAGCGTCCAGAGGTCAAGGATCAGTGCCTTAATTGAATCAAGCGTTGATTTGCCGAATTTCGTTGTTATCTGAAAACTAAAATGAAACATGCAAGACATGATAATCAAACAAGTAATAGTAAAGTGATAATTAACTTGTTGATACTAATTATCTAACAAGAGATACCTTACCATACTGAGCAAGACATCAAAATAACATTCTCTCAACAGAAAAAATACAGATTTTATCAAATCTTAGAAATAAAGGTAGGTATAATCGGAGTAAAAATACTTCAAGGTCTAGTTTGAGCAGAGTCAGTAAATTTTTACATTTTCTTTCACATTTAAACTACAAAATTTGGATTTCAAAAGACTCCATATTATAACTGTGGTCCCGTGGGAGGACAGTATAGCTCTCCCCAGTTAATAAGGCCGTATCCCACCACTCACGGCACATACTCGTACTCATGGTTACGATCGCAAACTAAAAGACGCAATGACCCATCTTTAGCAGCGCTATATTCATAATTTTATATGAAATGCAATGAAAATGCTCTCATTGTGCCATTAGGTAGTACGTAATGACTAGGAAATAAATGTTTTATTAAGTAATAGATAACTAGGTTTTGCTCGTTTTCTTTATTAAAAGCTGGAGAGTATAAATATTCTTTGGAAAAGTGTAGTAAATTATAAATATTCTAGAATTAAACGGATTTGAAGTATGTATTTATTTACATGCAATTAATATAAAGCTAGCTAAAAAACTGTAAAGCTTGGTATTTAGGTACGGTTTTAGTTGTTTTTGGAGTTGAAACGTATTTCATATGTGAAAATTCTTTAAAAACAGGATGCTTAGGAAAGTTGCCAATCGCTAACGCTTAAATAGTTGCGTATCGAAGTTTTTCCACTCTGTCACTCATTTACATTAGTGCAATAAAGACAGTTAGTTGCCTTTCGTTTACAATTGACGATTAAGCGTTAGCGATCATTGGCAACTTGTCTAAGCATCCTGCTCAGAGTGTCGTAATTTGTATAAGGTCACAACGGCTAAAAATTATACTGTCAAGTTTAGAATTTTATTGTTGCGATGGTTGCCATGTAAGTAATAAAGTATGTAGGTAATAGATACATAATTTACATGCGTAGGTACGTACCCATTTTTTTATTTGGGAGTAGGTGGGCACTTCTTCTACATGTCACGAATATTAATAATGTAACTTTTTTCAAACGAATGGTATAAATTAAATTGTATCTTATTATTTTTATTTTTTAAGCATCCAACAGTTGTACCTAACATTTAAACATTAAAACCTTATTCATAAACGTTTGTTAACTTAACAAGCCGCCAATAATTGTTTGTCCCTTTCGGTCTTAACAATGTGTCCATAAGAGCAAAAGGGACAAACAATTATTAGCGGCTTGTTAAGTTAACAAACGTTTATGAATAACGGGGTAAATATCCAAGTAAATACAAGGAGCCAATTACAGAAACTCACAGATAGATAAATGTCTTCTTTTAAATGAATATCTCACATTAAACAATTATTCAGACGAATTAAAAATATAGAATATGTATAGGTATAAAGACTACCTATTTTGTATTAATAAGTAAGTTACACGTATAAAAAGTTAAATAATTAATCATGAAATTAATGAATTTATGTTACCAATCAGTGGTCTAAGTAAAATGAGTTTGAACAGTTTAGTTTCAATCAAGTCCCGACCCTAAGTTACGGTCCCACGCGTGTGGCGTAGCCACACTACCAGCGAATAAATGCCAATCCAAATGCATAATCTAGCCAAAATGTCATTGTGTTATAATGATAAGCTCACACGCTCGCGAGCTCGATCACGAGCTCGTTTGGAAAACGAGCTCGTGGTCGCCCTGTACACACGTGGAAAAAAAGCGTGGAGAGCGAATTGCGAGCCGTAGGCGGGTATTTCTCAGAGCGTAAACGGACATCTCATTCATCTGGTCATGTTTTTTTGGAAGTGGCTGCATCTTTTGGTACCATTTTCGGTCGTCAGATACAGCACCCGTTTTTCTATAAGACAACCAAAACCAATCTCAAATCATTAAGTCACTTCCAAAAAAACGTGACCAGATGAATGAGATGTCCGTTTACGCTCTGAGAAATGCCCAGGCCTGACCTGGAGCGAAACCAAGAAGGTTTTTCAAGACAGAAAAGCGTGGAAGGATCTTGTGGAGGCCCTATGCACCTCCGGGGTGCCCTAGGAATTACAACAATAACAATAAATGTTTGAAAATGACAGATTCGTACGAAAAGTCACGTGACCATTTCCATACATTATTATGGTCACGTGACTTAGCGTTTATCGTATACGATTGCAGAATGGCATCTTGGCTAGGCATGCAAGGTCCTACCATGATATCTTAAATGTTAATCAGTTTAGGTTAGGCTGATCTGTTTTTGACAGTTAGAGCGGTTTCCCACTACGTCCGATCCAAACCCAATCCGAACCCGTAAAAATAGGATCCGTAGTAGCCGTGGAACTATTTATATGGCAATTTATGCACTAGATTCGGTAACTAATCGATGACGGAGATCGGATCAGGCAACGGGTCGTGGCAATTACAAGATAACCGTTCACAAGTAATGCCCATCACAATTTTGTTCTCCATTATGCTACCAAAATGCAGGCTTTTATAAAAACAAATCTGCATTTTCTATCAGAAATAATTTGATAAACTATATTCCATTTTCATTCCAATATCATTTGATATTCACATCTTTACGGTGAAGGAAAACATCGTGAGGAAACCTGCATACACATCATCAGCCTATGAAAGTCCACTGCTGGACGTAGGCCTCTCCTATTAACTATGCGTATAAACGCATTAGGAGGTAAATACCCATAATCGCCACGCTGGGCAAGCGGATTGGCGATCGCAGTAATGTGTGCACTATGATGACGCTGCTGCCTATCATCAATCTTTTATCAAATAATGATCAGTGACACTTCAATCCCTTAAGAGATATCCGCTTAATAAGAAATGCCCGTCACAATTTTATTCCCCAATATGCTATCAAAATGCAGACTTTTATAAAAACATATCTGCTGCTTTACGGTGAAGGAAAACATCGTGAGGAAACCTGCATTGTATTGAATTCAAGGATCATATGTGTCCCCATCAAATACTGGGCCAACGTTGGGATCACGCAAAATAGGCACGTTTGATGTCAGGTTGCGGAAAAAGGGCCAGAATACTAAGAAGAATATATCGATTTTAATTTAGTTTATTTTTCCGCTAACAGAGAGACCAAACCTTTCTCCCCTCATAAACTACAATGTATGCTCAGCAAACGGCCATCATTAAAAACGCCGTGAGTGTTTAACCAATCGTTAAATCATCAGCTTTAACGATTGGGAGTCTGTTAGCCGTCGTCTAGTCCACCCTTGACATTTAGAAATGAAACCCTAATTGATATCTCGTATCTAACAATAAATAATAAATAAATAAATATCTTGGGACATCTTAAACAAATTGACCTAGTCCCACGGTAAGCTCAATTAAGGCTTGTGATGTGGGTACTAGGCGACGATATATATAATAGATAGATACATATAGATACTTAAATACAAAGACAACCATGACCAAGGAACAAATATTTGTGATAAATAAATACACAAATAATGCCCTCGCCAGGATTCGAACCCGTAACCTCCAGCTTCGTAGGCAGGGTCATTACCAACTAGGCTACGGAGGCTGACAATGCCTTACAAGACTAGATTTATCTTTTGTTGTACATTACATGATAATTTTTTTTTCAATAGTGAAAAAAAAAACATTTGACACTGCATATTTGTAGTAAAACTGTCTGGTAAAAATAATTTGAAAGGATAATGCGTTATGTCTTTCACTGATTCCTCAAATAGTTTTGAATTATAAAGTTGGTTTTCAGACAGATATTTGTCGTAAGCAAATATGTGTTCATATTTATAAACTCGACTGTACTTTGTTTGAATTTGACGGCTTGAAAACATTATAAACCTATCTATGAGTCAATTTAATGGCTACCCACCAAATTGTCACGCCATCTGTCTTATTTAATAAGCACTATCTAACTTTCAAAAACATTATATTTGTCTTCCTACATAATGTCGTGTTACATAGCAGTTCAGAGCACTACTACAGCGCCATCTAGCTACGACGCTACGACACAGTAGGTACTTCTCGCTACGACCGTAACCGTGCTACGAAGTTGTAGCAATAGTTAGGCCAGAAAGAGGGGTGAAGAATTTCTAAATAAGCGACAGAGGGCGGTACTACATGCCACAACAACGTTGCGACCTAAGTGTGTTTATAGAGTGTGAGAATTAAGAGTACCTGTACATAGATACTGGAATTAATTTTTATGAAAATGAAATGAAATGAAATAAAATTTATTTATGACAAGCACGATGGACATATACACATTTACAAAAAAGCAACCGTGCTACGAAGTTGTAGCAATAGTTAGGCCAGAAAGAGGGGTGAAGAATTTCTAAATAAGCGACAGAGGGCGGTACTACATGCCACAACGTTGCGACCTAAGTGTGTTTGAATATGTTCAAAACTTAATCGATAGAGTGTGAGAATTAAGAGTACCTGTACATAGATGCTGGAATTAATTTTTATGAAAATGAAATGAAATGAAATAAAATTTATTAATGACAAGCACGATGGACATATACACATTTACAAAAAAGCACACCACAACAGCTTGCCACAAAAGGGTCACAACTCAGCATGTAGCTGCGCGCACCCAGCGCTGTTCTTCCATTATTGTGACCCCCAGGTACGTATACTGGCCGACGAGGCGACCACGCTGGCAAACAAGTAACACAGATACATAAATAAAGACTTAAAAACTAAACTTAGAACAAGGCAGCATATAAAAATAAAAAAAAATTATATATAATATGAAATAAAACTATTTAAACGGATAACTCGCGTCTCTACCACCAGCTTGGGGTCCAGTTGTTCATCTGATAAAGGAACAGTCTAGACATAAACCGTGAGGCTGATGTATTTCACGGTGGTGACCAACCCCCCCCCCCCCTTTTAGTACTGGCAATTTTTTTCAAAATTATTTTAAATTTCCTTATTAATCAAAATTGTATGTTTCGGTTTAATGCATAATGAGCTTAAGATGTAATACAAATGTTTTTTGAAAAGAATTGTCCCGCTGAGTTTCTTGCCGGTCTCAATTTTGGGATAGCTTCCTGACGATACAATCATACAAAGGAAGGAAATACTTCTCAGGTAGTGGCGTAGGGATAGAACCGGCGTAGATTATTTATTTATTTTGTCTCTTGTCTTCATTCTGAAAATACTTGTAATGAATAACTAGCTTAATTTGCAAATTTAGTATGTACATCCACCCTTAAAATATATTGTCTGTGGTTTAGTATATTTTTCTTTGGTGGGTAGTTTTGTACTTATTTTTCTTATTTTGATGGAGGTAGATCTATCACATTTCCTCCATTGTCAGTCATCCGCAGACCACGAACCCTGTAAAGTGTTCGAAACATCGGAATGAAGTTAAAGTTAGTTATTATACGCGAGTTTATCCGTTTTCATAGTTTTATTTCATGTGTAATCCTCGCGGTAACCGAAGAAAATATTAGACATATAATAATTTCAGATTTTCTGTTGTTACATAAGACTTAAGAAATACGTCGACAATAACTTTGACATGACATGCACTCAGTTAAATGAACGACAATCGCATAAATATGTTCAGACTTACTCACAATAAACGATTACGAGTAGGTATACTAAGGTGAGTAATAAAATTAAGATTAAAAAATACAGTGTGTAAATCTAATATGGGCGCTCAATTAAACCAGGCATGGGATTCATTAGTGTAATCATGGAAAAAACCTTGTAGGTTTTTTAAGTTACTCTTAATTATGACCCCACAGATTTTTTTTTACACTATCGGAGCAGCAATGTAGGTACGAACATTTGTTATTGTTGATACGAGTATGGCAGTTATGTCATCTGCTTTTGAAATTAGCTGTCAACGAGTTTTTAACTCCCGTATGTTGCTCTACATTGCGCGCCGAATTATTTTGTATGGAAAATTTTGTTGCTCTAATTTTAAATAAAAGTTATTTGAATGTACTTATTATGTCGTAAACTAACACCCGTTAAGAGCATCGCCCGTATTAGACTTACACCCTGTATAAATAGTTTATTCTTCTTTTTGAAAACTTGTCCGTTTATGATTTTTAGGTTTTATTAAATTAATCAGTCGATCTTTCTGGGAAATATGACAACTAAAAGTGACGTCACGGACGGTAACATACGAAGTGTACGCTCGCGCTCAGTTAGTATTAATAAATATTTAAACGCTACCTTTTAAACTATCGACGGTCTCCGTGTGTGTCTTAGTGACCGAATGTGAAGTGTGAGTGTTCGCAGCCTGCCGTGAGCTCGTAATCCTGTGCTTTATAACATTTTCCAAGAGCAAAATATAAACTGAGCTTTTTTGTGTGTGGGTAGGTACCTACACTTCACAAGATAAACTTTTTGGATACTAAGTTGGGCCATCTACTATAGAACTATTACACAAATACTATTTCATATTGTTTTATGAAACTAAAAATATTAACACTAAGAACTGATTAAATAAATAAAAAATATAGACACATCTGCTAGTATTTCTATATCAGCGCCATCTAGCGTGTCTCGAAGGAACTTTTTGTATCGGCTTCATTTATATAGCAAGCAGGATGAGTAAACAGTGCGCCGATTGTAAGAAGTTTATGGTTGCACGCGACGCTGCTACCTGTGCGCAGTGTCGACGGATGTTCCATGGGGCCTGTCAACTTCTGCCCGAGGGGGTGGTAGTCCCTAAGGACTGGGTGTGCGCTGAATGCCGGGCGAGGCAAAAGAAAACCGACAACAGTAACACCCCTGTGAGAGGTGCCCTTAGCCTGCAGGCTGTATCGGGTGGTACTTCTGCAGCAGCTCCCGCCAGCATTCAATCCTCCGAGATGGCAGCACTGCGACAGGAACTCCATACGTACATGCAGGAGCAGCGGGAGTTTCGTGAAGAGGTCCGTGCCTCGCTGAAGAGCCTGTGTGCGCGAATGGACGGAGTCGAGCTGAGGCTGGATGCGGTGGAGAGGGCGGCGGCTGAGCTGGAGAGGAGGGCGACCGAGCTTGAGGTGGCCCCGCGGGGCGGTGAGGTGTCCGAGCTGCAGCAGACGGTGACACGCCTACAGCTCGAGCTCAATGATCGTGATTAAGATGCTCTGCTTACCGATCTCGACATTGGTCACGTTCCAGAGGTGAAGGGTGAGAACGTCGCTCACACAGTCATCCTTCTCGCCACAAAATTGGGAATCACGCTGGACCAGCGGGACGTGGTGTTCGCCGAGCGAGTGGGTGCTGTAGAGCGATCGAGTCCGGGAGTCGGCGAAGAAGGTGCTGTGGGCCGCCCGCGCCGCGTCGTTGTCAGACTGGCGCAGCGGCAGCTGCGTGACGACCTGCTCCAGGCCGCCCGGGTGCGGCGCAATTTCACCTTTGCCGACGACAGCCTGCCGGGACCGCCGCGCCGCGTCTATATCAACGAGCGCCTGACACGTACGAACCGGCTTCTGTTCCATAAAGTACGTGAACAGTGTCGACAACAGCAGTGGAGGTTTTCGTGGACGTGGCGAGGCAGAGTCTTTGCCCGTAAGGCTGATGGAGCGCCGGCCTTCTGTGTGCGGTCTGAGGAGGACTTGCGTCGTGTTTTTGGGGCGAGCCCCGTTTAAGATACGGTCGTTAATGGACCATGTTTTATTTTCCATGTTTTTCTCATCTTTGGCCAATGTGTGTTTTTTTATTATTCTCGAACATAGTCCGCTTTGTTTTATTCTTCTTTGTATGTATTCCATTCTCTGCCATTTTATATTTATATATACTTTTCTAAGCAATTTTAAATACCTGTCTCCTGTTTT
Source organism: Thaumatotibia leucotreta (assembly GCA_025490895.1). NCBI lineage: Eukaryota > Metazoa > Arthropoda > Insecta > Lepidoptera > Tortricidae > Thaumatotibia > Thaumatotibia leucotreta. The sequence continues at coordinate 4,814 of JALPQI010011258.1, read as the reverse complement.
TTGTAAGAGCATTTACTTCTTACACTCTACTGATATAATTTTATCATTGTATATCTCATAAAACATTAAAAATAGGTTTGTACAATGCAGGTTCCCTCAGTACAAATCATGACAGTATCATAGCGGCGGCTACTCGGCAGGATGTTGATGTACTGGCGATCAACGAAACCTGGCTGAGGGCAAGTGAAGAAGGGCGAGCGCCGGTGCTTCCAGGGTACAGACTTCGCCATATTCCCAGACCGGAGGGTGTGCGTACACGTGGTGGAGGTGTAGGTTTCTACATTAAGCGTAATCTTAGTGCACGCACCTGGGCTCACCCCGTCGATCCGTCGCATGAACTAGTTGAGCAGATGTGGGTCACATTGACTCTCAATGGGAAGAAACTTGTTATTGGAACGGCTTACCGTCCGCCTTGGATGGACCTCCAATTATTCTTAGACGCTGTATCTGATTCTGTAAGTTCAATTCCCTGTTATGACAATTTGGTTGTAGTAGGAGATTACAACTTAAATTTATTAAATATTAAGGACCCAAACATCTCTAAATTTAGTAATTTTCTGACAAGTTTTGGATTATCACAACTAGTATCTCAGCCTACGCACTTTACTGATACCAGTCAGACGCTGATCGACGTTGTTTGCGCAGATATGCAGGCAAGAAGCACATCCACAGAACATGTAGGATCTCTATTTGGCCATTGCCTCATTGTTTGCGATTTCAATGTAAAGCGCGAAAAGCCTAAACCTTATCACATTACTTATAGGCTATTTAAAAATATTTGTGTTAAAGACCTAGATGTGGACTTGCGGAGCGTGAGGTGGGACCTAATGTCATGCCTAGGTGATGTAAATAACATGATAAGAGTTTTCAACCAACAGGTGCTGCGTATATTTGATCTTCATGCACCCTTAGTAACCTCTCTAATTAGGATACAATCATACCCTTGGATCACTGACACGGTAAAGCACATGATGCGGTTATGTGACAAGGCAGCAGTGGATTTTCACAAAAATCGGTCTGAGGCTAAAAGGAAATACTACAAAGACCTAAAATCCATTGTGAACAGGGCACTGTATTTTGAAAAGGTAGCATATTTCAAACAAAATATTAATAGTAAAATAAGAGAGCCTAAGAGTTTATGGAAAAACTTAAAGTCTACATTGTTACCTAAGAAAAACACAGAATTACCTTCATCTTTAAATCATCCTTCTCTTATAAATAAACACTTTTTGAGTTTGCCAGGTACCTCAGATGTAACTTTATCTAAATTATCACAGTGATTCTGTCTTTCACTTAGACACAGTTAATCCAGATCATATTCTTAAAATAATTAGAAATTTAAAATCAAATGCTGAGGGTAGTGACGGCATAAACTTAAATATGCTTATTTTAACACTCCCACACACTGTAGATTTTATTACAAGTTTGATTAACACCTCTTTTGTTACTTCTACTTTTCCAGATGCATGGAAGTTAGCCATTGTTAATCCCATACCAAAAAATTCTAGTCCTTCAGACTATAAAGACCTGAGACCAATTAGCATCCTACCTTGTATGTCAAAGACATTGGAAAAAGCTGTCTGCAATCAGTTAACCTCTTACTTAGAAAGTAATAATATTTTACCGGATGTACAATCAGGGTTTCGTAAGGGACGAAGTACAATGACTGCTTTGCTCGATGTCACTGACAACATCTTGTATGCTCAAGACAGGGTTATGTGCACTATCTTAGTGCTCCTAGACTTCTCTAGGGCCTTCGATTGTCTAAATATAAATTTACTATTATCAAAATTGAGTTATTACGGATTTGACCAGAAGGCTCTAGAGTGGTTTGACAGCTACCTCTATAATCGCTCGCAACAGGTTAGGGTGACTTTAAATGATGGTTCATCCCTATTTTCTGAAGAGGTTGTGATAACTAGGGGTGTACCACAAGGATCAGTGATTGGGCCGCTCGTTTTTATTTTATACTCTGCCGACATTGGGTCCCACATCATGCATTGCAAATACCACATATATGCAGATGATATAAAGGTTTATATATCTTGTGAGCCAACCCAAATTGACCAAGCCATAGAGAAACTTAATGCCGATCTCACCAGAATTGCAGTATGGGCTACGGAAAACTGCTTACTACTTAACCCCAGTAAAACTAAATACATGGTCTTTGGCAGCAAACAACGACTGGCTGATATCAGTTTGGTGCGGGACGTGATGCTTTCGGATGAGCCCATAGAGCGTGTGTATGAGGCTCGTAACTTAGGCCTCCATATGGATTGTGGGCTTCGATATGAAAAGCACACTGCTGAGGTAGTTAGAAGTTGCTTTTACAAACTGAAAGTGTTATACCGAATTCGGCCATATTTAAACGAAAACTTACGTATACAGTTAGTAGAATCACTTGTTTTGTCTAAATTAAATTATGTTGATGTGGTAATTGGTCCAAGACTCCTTTCCAAAACTAAGCAACTCATTCAGCGAGTCCAAAATGCTTGCGCTCGCTTCTGTTTCAATATCCCGTTGAGAGCCCATGTCACTCCATCTTTAAATCAACATATGCTCCTCAAAATGCACCATCGACGTAAACTTCACTTAGCCTGTTTGCTTTTTGGAGTGTTAAAGCACAAAACCCCTGCATATCTTTTTGACAAGTTGACTTGCATTAGACTACGTAACCGTCGAGACTGTGGGATTCAACTGTTGACGCCACGCCATGCGTCGGCTGCCTTCCGTGGAAGCTTCCGCTATGCAGCTAGTAAATGCTGGAATAATTTGCCGCCTCCGCTGAGAAACCTGCAAAGTATCCATAGTTTTATTTAAAGTTAGGCTTAAGAAGTTTATGCTCAACCATCAATCTGGTGAGGAAGACTGCAAGGTGGACACAAGTTTCATATAATGTCTGCCGTCTGCCTACATACCAATGGGTCATGTTTCTTTCGCATCTCGCATCATTCATTAATTTCCGTCATTTCGTGTCCTGTTTCCGTAAATGTTTCTTCTTTTATCTGTTGCTCACTTATTTGATTTTGTATTCAGCCATTTGTATTATAATTATGTAATTCGTAGTATAGTATTATTATGTAATAGTATCTCCATATCTCCATTCATGCCCACAGATTGGATCGCGGATCGACCTGTCAATTTGTCGAGTGTTGCTATTCTAAAAAAAATTACGCTAATGTTCCAATACTCGACCAAGGCAGGTTGTGACCGATGGAGTTATGTTGGAGTCGTACTTAATTGTTGTTGTTTGTTTTTAATATAATTTAGTGTACTTGTTTATATATTATTGTTATGCGTTGTGTTGTATGTTATGTCATGTTACCCGTCGTGAATATTTCACTTAATGGTCTCATCGGAAGATCAGCGCTGGCTCACGCCAGCAACATGCTGAGATGAGACCATTTCGTGGCACCTTTTCTTTTTCTTTGTATTGTCTTATCTACTTTGTCCTTTTAATTAGGGATTGCAATCCAGCAGTGTTTTCAATCCAGCTGGATTTTTGCTGGATCGGCGTCAATCCAGCTGGATCCAGCGCGGATCCAGCAGATAGTAAAAATACGAAAAAAAAACGACTTTTTGCAATAAAACAGGTTAATTATGAATAATAATATTTAATATAATGAAAAGGAGGATAATAACGCGCAATTTTGTGACCATTATATATTTAAAAAAACTTAAAAAATAAAATAATTAGGAAATTAAAAAACACGACTGTCGTTTTAAGCGCACTAAAAAGTAGCAAATAATTATTTTTTCAGGTTAATTCTTGTGAGCGTATCTACATAATTATAGGCGTTTGTCTTATTACTTACTATGTTTTCTTTCGATTGCAGTCGGGGAACCTTTCATTACGGAAAATATAAATATATGGAGTTTCCCCGACTGCAATCGAAACAAAATTATAGTAATGTAATAAGACAAACGCCTATGCATACGATCACAAGAATTAACCTGAAAAAGGAATTATTTGTTACTTTTTCAGTTCGCTGAAAACGGCAGTCGTGTTGTTTAATTATTTTCTTTATTTGAAACCTTTTACCTTAGTTTAAAATTGGATAGAATTTCAAAAACCGACTCCGCAGAGGGCTGAAGCTTCGCTCAGGGGACGACCCGTAATATCACCATCTGAAAACTCGTTCTACCTTAGCCCCGTCACCCCACGTGAAGTTTTCAAACTAACTAAATGTCTCAAAAATAAAAGAAGTTCCCTATTTAGTAAAAAAATGAGCTGAAGAGTTAACCCCTCCTTTGACACTTCTCATTAACCAGTCTTTTACAGAAGGAACAGTCCCAGATCTCCTTAAAATGTCCGTTATATTAAACCTGTATATAAAAAAGGTAATCACAATAAATGTAGTAATTACCGCCCCATACCCTCTTCTACCACAATTTTCCAAAAAATTTAAAACCCCTATGTCAAACCGATTACATTTCTTTTGTGAAAAGGTCGCTCAATATCGTCAGCAGTCTTCAAGTACATAAACAAAGTTTTAAACACAATAAATGACAGAAAATATGCTAGCAAAGATTATGATTGTGTTTTATATGATATTTTATTGAAAATTTATTTGGAATAGGTATTAGAGGCTGAGCTCACAAATGGTTTAAATCATACCTTACAGGTCGTACACAATACGAATTGAAATAGAATATCACAACTACATTACAGGACCATACAAACATTTCAATCACATAAAACGAATATTACTAGACCAACACCCCAAGGCAGTGTTCTCGGTTGTGTTTTATTTTTAATTAAATAATAGCTTAAATACAACCATTCAAAATATTGCAACCTGGTTGGACGATTA
>JALPQI010011257.1:0-35870 GCA_025490895.1 Thaumatotibia leucotreta | reverse complement strand
ATTAACTCGACTCTTTTCTAATTCTATAACCGTGATTTAGTGTAACGTACAAAATAAAAGGACATTGATAATATGTAAGATACAAATTGATAGTGATAATCAACGATTAAGTACTTACCTTATACTCGTAGCATTCACCAGGTATACGTAATAGAGTGTTGTTTTTTTTAGAATTTATGCAGCTTTTTAGAGTCTTCTTATGCAAAAACGCACTGACCATTTTATACAAGCGTCTTGAAAAATAAACTCGCAAAGTTGAGTTGTCCTCGCAGGCCAAATAGAAACTTAAGAGCATATCACAATGTTTTCCAACCTTCGTTGAATAAGATAAGAAATATAGGTAGGTATATACCTCTACTCGTAGATGCCAAGCCATTCTCACATGAAAACACCTTTAATATCTCATCAGTAGCTTTCTGTTACAAGTTTTCAAAACAATTCATATTTGTTAATGTAAAATCCATGTTTGTCCAAGTAAGTTAAGAAATAAAGCATCTCGTTGAACATAAACTTTTCGAACACTCTATTAAGAAATTGCTTACTCGTTTGTTTTATCTTCACGTATAAACAGATAGCTTATTATCCCCAGTTACATTATTAAGTACTCAGTATTATTAAATTTCTACCTCATACGAGTATATGATTACTATTGAGATACATTTGTAAGTTTCTCAGCATTTTTAAATTCAGTGATTTCATTTATATGCGTCCAGGTTAGATTTGTAAACAAATATTTTTGTTATAATTCATATAATCGCTTATTATGTAAATTTTAGGACATTTTTCTATTCTATCAAACCTAAGTTTTATTAATGATTGCTTGTATATAATGATTGGTAAACATATGAAGCGTAAAGCCACTAAACTTTCATTTATCTACAATCTTTACCTCAATTACTCCAGTGAATGAGAATTCCAAATCGAGGGTTTACTTTAACTTAAAGTATAGGTATTTATCTTAACTTTATTAAAGGTTCGATCCTTGAATCTCAAATTAGATGTGGAGGATGTAATTTTTGACATGGCAATCGTTCATGTTATAGTGCTAGAAATGGAAAAGAAAGAAAAGTGTACAGTCGAGTGCATTACTATATAGACACTTTTGTTCAGTTTTGGATCAGTATGGAGAAGTGTATATATATTAATGCCCTTGACTGTACATACTAGGATGGGCAAAATATAACTGTATTCCTGCTGCTTGTGAGGTTTTGGGATGCGAAAAAAGCCCCTTGGGAGAATTTTTAGAAATTAATTAAAGTTTCAGAAGAAGTGGTTATAATAGCACCTAGTAAGTACGTATTAAAAATAAACCTACTGGAATTTCAAACTGCCTCCTAGGGGATCTGTTTTGTGTCCCAAAACCATACGGGAATGCTTATCACTGAAAGTACGAGAATAAGTCATTAAGTTTAAAATAATTCATTATTTTTATTCTACAGATTTAAAATCCCTTAGGTCATCACCTGACATTGGCGAATGCCACTCGTAGTTATTTACGACGTTGCCATTTGCCACACGAACGCTAAAACAACACGTTTGAAAATAGATTTGTAATAAATAAAAGAGGTAAAACTTACAGGGCTTGCACATGGGAGATGTTACCATAATGTATTTAGCCACCATTAAATTTGCACCCACAGACCACTGATCTCTGTGTTTGCGCCAACAACCAACCAAGTGCAAACAAAAAGTTTATGTGGAATGGAATTAACAAAAAGGACTTTGACGGCCTAGGCCTTCAAGATTTGTATTAAATTCCATCAACTATTTTCAGTACAGATGGTGCTTTATGTACGCGCTAGTGCGAGAAATGCTTCATTTTATGTCAGGTCGAAATCTTCGGAGTGCCATATGTACTAAAAAACGTCGTACGATACACGTGCGAAAAGGAAATTAATTGTTTCGCACTTGTATCGTAATACTACTTTATCTTATCAAGCAGGAAATAACAGCAATATATTCATTTGTCTTACATTTAGACAACCGGCGATAAAACCTTGTATCAACAATTAAATTTTTATCACCTTACATGTAATTGTTTAAATCGAACCACTCGAAGAAAGCCATAAGTTCCCTAAGTTTGAGCCGGCTTGGGTCCTTGGGCATCACATCAGCAATGCGATGATTGCAATGGCATGGTGAATATTTAACTGCACCGGTGCCGGTTGTTTCAAGTCTTTGCGTCATCGGCTGAGTTAGCACCTTGGGTAGTGAAGGCCTCATTCATTATGACTGGCCTGCTGTTAGCGATATTAGGACACCTCTCAACTTTAGTCTAGAAGAACGATGATTATCAAAAAGTTCAATGAGGCAATTACGTACATTTTGGAATCCTAGGCCACTCGGAAACTATGTACTCGGAGTTCGGACGATATATTAAAGCAAATTGCCAGTAATCTCATATTACCTACTAGTTGTCACTGTGTCAGGGTTTACTGGTTTCTCGAGCAGGGTCCGCCCTGATAGCTACGACCATCTTACCCGTTACCCTGCCGCTAAATAGCAAGAACTGTGTTCCGGTTTGGGGGTAAGATAGCCGGTGTAATTACTGGCATAGATAGAGGCAATCCATCTAAGTCCACAGGGTAGGCAGCGCATAGGCGAGTTTTTGTTCACTATGTCCATAGACCTCAGTTTCTGCTTTCCATCAGGTGGACTGAGAGCTCAGTTGTCTACCTTCGTCACATAGAAAAAAACCAAGATTTCCAATTGGTTATTTGTTTTAAGTTTGTCTCGTTGTTTCTTCCATTTATGACAATATTAGAACGGGAAGTATGAGCATTTATGTTAAATACTAGCTTTTGCCCGCGGCTTCGCACGCGTAGATTTTGGACTTCCATGAAAAAAAATGTTTTCAACCGACTTCAAAAAAGAAGGAGGTTACCATTTCGACCGCATGTAGTTATATGCATGTTACACGGAATCCTGCGAACAATGAATTCTATTTTGTTTTTTTTTCTCAGGAGATTCAAGAGTGGCCAAAATAAGTTTTAATTTTGAGATATTTTTTTTAGTTTCGCTTTAAATGCCGACAAACATTTAATCGAATGTTGTTTCAAAGACAAACGGTTCAAGTATTTTCATTTCATCGACAAGTCATTTTGTCAAAGAATAGTTTCCGGTAAATTTAAATCAGTGAATTTCGAATGGTACTTGAGTTATTTTATATTTAGGTTATAATGGAGGTTTTCCTTTACGGGTTCTTATTCTAGTTTGGTTTAATTTAGTATTTTTTATTCCGCAGTTCTTAACTAACCCTGAACCTACTTAGATAGCTGTTCGCTTATGTGTGGGGTCACAGTTGTAACCTAACTCAAACCTATTTTAATAACCTTTCATTTCTGCGTGGGATCGCAATGGTCGCAGTTTTATCCTAACCTAAAACTACTATGATAGCCGTTTGCTTATGTGTGGGGTAGCAGTTCTAACCTAGTTAGGTAAGAACTGCTACCCCACACAGAAACTAAAGGCTATTAAAATATGTTTACTTTAATAGCCGTTACTTTCTGTGTGGAGTTGGAGTTTAAACCTAACATAAACCTACTTTCAAAGCCGTTCGTTGCTGTATGGGGTTACAGTTGTTAAAACCTAACCTGAACCTCCTTTGATAGTCGTTCGTTTCTATGTGGGGTCGCAGTTCTAACCTAACCCAAAACCTACTTTGATAGCCGTTCGTTTCTGTGTGGAGTCGCAGTTTTTACTTTTCCTAAACCTAAGTAGAATCTTACCTTATTACATTCTGTCTGAAGTCTGTTTCATTGAACAGCATATTAGTATGACATAATTAAATACTTAATTGCAAATAAACTACATGAATTAAAATTTGCAACGCAGGCATCGTCATTTCCTGGATGAATATCTCTAATTTTGTGGCACCATTTTTGTCTATGTTTCTATTCGTTATCGTTACAATGTGCTACTTTGTCATTTTAAGGAGGCACGGTGCTTGTACAAATGGCGAAGTACATTGAGACGTTTAGAAACTTCGGCAAAAATGATGCCACCAAAATTAGGCGGTTGAAATGCTCAGATATTCACCCTCCTACAAAACAATAATGTAATTCGCAACAGGCTTCGTCCTTTTCTCTTATGCTAGAACAGTCAAACCAAAACATTTAAACCGGTGATGAGTCAGTCAATCAGGACCCCCACCACAGTGACTCGATAAACCATAGAAACGATATCCATGATGTCTTTTTACTGTTTAACCATTTCACCCCTTTCAGAGGTTGAATTCTCAAAAAACGTGTTTTAGGTCTTTATCCTTTTATGTTTAGGAATACTCCTGTAAAGTTTCGGATAAAATAGTTTAAATAATCAAGTTTTTCCATACAAACTCTGGACCCTCATCATTGCACCCCTTAGGGTGTGGATTTTGACTTAATTTTTTTTAAACCACCCCTACACCCTCAAAGAAATCTACGTGCTAAATTTGGAATCTCTAGAACCAGAAGTAAACATAAATAATTAACCTTTGTTTGTTTGTTTTTCGAAAAGTTTAAATAAAGGTTAATTATTTATGTTCTCATTTAATTTACAGAATACTCCTGCGAAGTTTCGGATAAAATAGTCCAACTAACCTTGTTTCGCCATACAAATTTTGGAGCCCCATTTCAACCCTTTAGGAGGTGAATTTTGAAAAAACCTGAAATTTTTCTTAGATTTTTATTCTAAATTAGTTTACGCAACATGAAATATCTTAATCTAAAACTACATTTTTTTCAAACAAACTTTCAACCTCATTTTTACCCCCTCAGGAGTTTTTTTTTTAATACAAGTACTGGAGGTAAGATACTCGTATGGTATATAGATAAGTACCTACATCTTCATTGGCAAGAACACTTCTATGAAGTTTTGAATTAAATAGCCCAACGAATCTGGTTCCTCCTTACAAACTTTAACCTTCCATTTAACCCCCATAGGGAATGAATTTTCAAAAAACCTGAAACACGTGTTTACTTATTTATTGTTAAAAACATTTATGTGAAGTTTCGGATAAAATAGCCCAACTAATCTTGTTTCCCCATACAAACTTTAACCCCCCATTTAACCCCTTTAAGGGATGAATTTTCAAAAATCCGTTCTTAGTGCGCCTCTAGATATCATAAAGAATCTACATGCCAAGTTTGAACTCTCTAGGACCAGCGGTTTGGGCTGTGCGTTGATTTAAGTCAGTCAGTCAGTCAGTCAGTCAGGACATTGCCGTTTATATATATAGATAATTCGTTTTATTTTTAAGATTCGATTAAAATCACATCTATTATAAGCCTTTCAAAATACTCGGGGTTTTAAGACAATGTCCAAGATATAACTTTTCCCCACACTAGCTCGGAAACACCTACTTCCCTCACTAATTTCAGTGAGGGAAGTTGCATTTTAATCACTTGTGAAGGAAGTAAATTGACAGATGAACCGTGAAACGTTCAAAATCATGGAACGTCAAACGCTGGTATGGCTATGATTCGCTGATTATTTTTTGAGGGACACCATGAAAATTTTATCATAAACCAGATTATTTCATTTATTGAAGATAATAAATTAGATTTTTATTATTTCATAAAAACCTATCGCAAAATCTTATCATATTGGACAAAAACCAGATAGTATACTTTTACATTCAGAACGCAACCCGCTAACACTGACGTCTTGTACGTCAATGTTGGCAACTTATAAAAAAATACTCGAATGTACAGTTTTGTAAGGAAAGTTTCCTTTGTAATATCTTACCAAAAAGTAGGCAATTTAAGTTTACCTCACACATTTTTAAAAATGTTTATATTTTAGCTGCCGGTTACAGATTTTATACTTAAAAATCATAGAAATTTTGACAATTTAATTAATGTAGGTAGGTTTCATTGTAATTATAAAAAAAAATCTAGTGATATAGACCTAGTCATTTACCAAATTAAGTTAAACTCAAGTTAAACTTAAAAGTCTAAAATATAAGAAAATAATTGCAATTTATACAAGTTACAACATTAATTGATTTCATAACTATTATATTGATATTATAGTATGTTGCTGTAGTTAAATACTGAAAAATATATTTTGTTATTATAGGTAGTAAGTACTAGAACTACTCTAAGTTATTTAATAAAGACTGATCTGTTGCATTGATTGTTTTTTTACACGTTCGTAGCTGCTTCCTCGCTTTAGTGTGGGGAAAAATGTTGTGTTGCACATGGGAGCAAAGTTTGTTCAATTATCGTGCCTTGAAACCCTCGCAACGCTCGAGATTCCATTTTTAAACCACTCGCTTCGCTCGTGGTGCAACTATGGAATCTCTCGCTAGCTCGGGTCTCAATATTGGCACGATGATTAAACAACCACTTTCCTCCCTTGTACAACAAATAACTATTGTATGCCTAAAATATCAAATGAAATAAATACATACCTAAGTACAGCGAGTTCCAAAAGTTCCGTACAAAAAGCCATTTAAATAGACATTTTGGAATGTCAGAAATTATGCTGGTTTCCGATCTTTTCCCAAGTTATTAAAAACGTAAACGCGTCAAGTGGGACATATTAACTGAAACATTTTAAAGTACGGTTTATAGGCGGTGCCACGCTGTTCAGCGGAGCTTTTACTTTAACGAGTGCAGTAAAAGGCATTTTCACGATGTCAACTCGACTTAAAGAGGAAATAGAAATGTCAATTTCAGGCCACTAACACTTTTGGATAGCCTCGATATTAACGCTTGTGTAACTTAGCTGGTGCATTATAATATTATAAAGGTACCGTGTCGCAATCTGCCTGCCGAAACGTCAGGGTAATTACGAGGAAATTTACGCGATTAAGACCCGTTAGTCGCTAAAATATGAGTGATAATACTGATAATCGTGAAAGTTTAAATCAGCCAAACAATCCTGTTAGCGGCTAAACAGATATCTTATCGTGATTCCGACCTTTCAAATAAAACGTTCATCGCATTTATTTTTTGATTTGTATTCTGGAGTTGCTATGAACTTGCAAGTCATAATTTGAGTGCCTTTTTACTCCTTACCCTCGTAAGGTCCACCATACTATTCTCTTTAAATCTTATTTTGAACCTTGCTGTAAGCAATAGTGGTGAATTTCGTATGAATGTAAAAAAACCGGCCAAGTGCGAGTCGGACTTGCGCGCGAAGGGTTCTGTACCATTATCAATTTATTATTTAAAAAATACAGTTTAATCAACCTACCTCAAAAACTATAGGAGATAATTTAATCAAACCGAAAATCGTTGATAGAGTTTATTAATTTGCATAACATATATTTTTTTTAGAATTTTATATTGCGTAGTTTAAAAAATAGAGGGGGGAAAACTATTTGATTAAATAAAAATGAGATTTACACACCTTCATATCGTTTTTACAAGACCTTTCTATTAATACCCCACACGCTTATATACAACTAAAAAAAATGTTCTATCCCTCAGTTACATGTATGGAGGGCCCCCACCCCAATGGTTTTTTTTTTACAATTCAGTATCATAATCCTGTAGCGGTTCATACAACACATATTCTTACCAAATTTCGTTACTGTAGCATTTATAGTTTCCGAGTAAATCGACTGTGACAGACGGACAGACGGACAGACGGACATGACGAATCTATAAGGGTTCCGTTTTTGCCATTTTGGCTACGGAACCCTAATAAATCAAACAATGGAAATGCGACTTTATTAATATGATAGGTGTACATTTCATTGACGTAAAGTGTACATTGCCATGTACTTTGGGCCTTACGAGGTTACGTTCCACTTTTTAGCGGGCCACAAATTAATGATGCTTAGACGTAAATATAATTCGTGTAAAGCTACAGTACAAGCCGATTCCGACCCTATGGTAGGCGACAAAGTGGAGTGTGTTGCTAAAACGCTTACATTTTTAGTCTTATTTTCTTAACACATTCGTCCCTAGTACTGTTTCACTAAGTGCTAAATACTATACCTATCGAAACTATCTCATAGAACTCCTATGCCAGTGACGCTCATGTGTGACAGGATAGATTATACTCCTATGCCGGAGCCACAACACGTGTGTCAAAAATGTTCGTATTTATATGCCACTGGCATACAAGTAGGAGTAAGAACTTGATTTATGTTAGTGCCATATGAAAAAGGTTATTTTGATCGAATTTGTGTCGGTGGCACCTATGCCAGTGACACAAATTCGATCCTCCTAAGTAAGATTTTGTTGATCACAGACGTTGTGTTACAGTTCACATTATACAGTACGAATGTGCGGACACGGACAGACGGACATGGCGAATTTATAAGGGTTCCATTTTTGCCCTTTTGGCTACGGAATTTTAGGGCACATTTCCACGAATTGATTGCCGTATAGGTTAATATTTAATTGCAATGTCTGAATTAGTCGTCATTTCGCCATTTTATTCATAAAAGCTTCTACCACTAAAGCCGAAAAACACTCTACTTATCACTTCTGTAAACTAGAATTGTATCCGATTAATGCTTTACGTGTAAATTTAGCTTTTATTTCTTTATATTAAAGTCACGTTCAGCTTGAACACTTATCGAGACTGCTCCGGAAAATTATGCTTGAAGATCCAGTTGAATATCTCTGTCAAAAAGGAACTTCCGCTAGTTGACATAGAGTTTAAAATATGATGATAAAAGTTATAGCAAGAGGATGGTAAATATTTGCTAACACTCGCATTAGTGATTTTTATGGAGAGGTTTATAGCTGGCAATACTAGCAGAATTTGGATGCTTACTGCACAGGGGATTCATGTGATATAAGTTATTTGAGTCGATATTTAATATCGGCCGTTATATTGATCGTTTCGTATCATCATTTAGTACCTACTAGAAATATTACAAGCAACTAACTACCTATACCTACTATTGTTCGGGCTGCTTGAGAAAGAAAACGCTAACTCTTCGTAACATGTACGTAGAAGCGACTGAAGCAGGCAAAGAAGCCTTTCAAAAGTCTTGCTCACGTTCAGTGCAGTTTGTATACGAGTACACACTATTATATAAATACGAGTATATAACCCGAAGTGGGGTAAAGATTCTCACATTGTAGTCATAAAATGATCTACAGCTTACATCAACCATCTTTTTTAACTAACTTCAAAAAAGGAGGTTCGCTCTCAATTCGTGAGAGTTATTGTTGTGCGTATATTACGCGATATCCACGATACTGATTTTCAAAAAAAAATTACGGGTATAACTACGAGTTGGTCCCGTTGGTACCAAGTCAGGGTCTGATGATGGCATCTTAGCATCTTAAATATCGTCGGAGTCGGTTTATAAATTTGGTGATTATTTACTTTTTAGTATTGCATCTTACCTTGTTTTCTAATGTTGTATAGAATGCCAGTGATAAATTCACTTTTGTCTCGACCTCCTTTGTTAAAATGCATTTTTAGTACAGATGGTGCTTTTTTTAGGCTCTAGTGCGAGAAGTGTGTCATTTTACGTCAGATCCAAAACTTCGAAAGGCCATCTGCACTAAAAAACGCCGTACGAGACACGTGCAAAAACGAAATTCGTAACTCGTGCCGATTTAAAACAATATCGGACGTGTTTTTTAAATATCACCACTCGTTTCGAATTTCATGTTCTTTCTTCTCAAATTCTTCGCATTTGTGTCGTAATGTACCATTATCATTGGCCCACCCTGTATCAACTCACACGTAGCATGTAAGTATGAATATTTAACATTTCACGCGTACTTTCAATGCCAGTTAACTAGGTACTCTAGTGCCGTAACTAGCATCTTAAGTGTCTATTTTAAGTGTTTTAAAAGTTATAATACTTATAATAAATATTAGTTATATTGTGGGTAAATCACTTTTAATTCACGTTTACTTTTGTAATTCCCATTTTCCACATAGCGCAATACTACATTCTACTCGCATATTTACACCCCGTGTCTCTTATTGTCAAGTAATTAATAACCGAACTTAGTATTATTTAGTCATTAAAATTACAATTTTAAATGCTTTATTATTCATCATATTTCTCAAACGTCAATGTCGAGTTCATTGGACAATGTCCCTTAAAGTAAACTTACCTACTTCATTCCAAAAATATCATAATCAATACGATGTTTTTGTCATTGACTTTCAAAGAGTCACTCGTATGTTTACCAGTTACGATTCGATTTTCAACGAACATTTTAACGGGGTCTTTGTATTCATTATAATCATTATAATTGATTATAAGTGTATGTCTTCTATACGACATTAAAGACGCTATTATTACATAAAAGGTTTCCGATCGTATTTGGCTCTCAATTGCAAAAATATGCTAAGTATCTGTAACCCTCTGACGGAATAATACTCACTGCTAGATAGCCTCTTAATATTTCCGACATTTAATTGACGTCCGATACATCGATACAAGTAGGGTCATACTTATACAGGGGTGCGATTTTTGAATTTCACCAGCGACTTATTATCACCGAAAACAAATGATTTCCCTTGAGTTCGTATTTTTGAAATGTTATCGGTGACTAGAATTGTCATGTATACCTATGATGTCGCTTTACGAGTGACTGAAATTGTATAATTTCTGCATGTTGGTAAAGAACGTGTGAGAATCAAAAATACGGCATTTGGGAAACAGTGACATGAAATCACAGGTGATAATTTTAGTCACCAGTAATCTCAATATCATCGGAGAAATTCAAAAATCACAGCCAATTGGCTATGTAAAGTTTTCCGAAAGTATGAATATTATTGTTTTCCTTGATAACCGTTGTCTTAAGGTTCATGAAATTGCGGCTCTTTTATTTTTATTTCCTGTATATTGTTAATTTTAAGTGAGTGGGGTGATATTTGTGAAGTTTTGTGGGTGAATAGAGCCTAATAATGCATTGGTCCGCAATCAGTACAATGATATAGAAATAATACTCGTGTCATTCATTCATTTTTTTTCTATTTCATTGTAGTTACTTGTTGCGGACGAAAGCATCACTCACTCATAAAAAGATTGTTAACAAATTACAGAAACATAAAAATAAAAAAATCGGTTTTTCTTGAACCTTAAGACGACGGCTATTAGAGTAAAATGTAATATTTTACCTTCAGAAAATTTTGCATGGCCAAACTTTAGAATCATATCACAGTGACAAGTTGAAAATTAGTAAGAGATATCTACTAGTAACAATGTGGTTTATAGCGTCACTTTGACGTAGCCTAGGGTTCCGATTGGTTGTCTGTACTTATTTAGGCTTAACATGTAGGGACATAATATATGTAGCCCCTGGTGTGCTACCTTTTGGCCGAGAGTTAGGTAATTTTACCTACAATCGAAGAATTGACAAGATAATAAGGATGCTGGATAAGGATTGACTGTAGAGAGAGCATTCATTATGGATACACGATCTTAGACGAATATGTCTGTACTTAATAAAATTATAACAGGATTGTGGGTATACATATATTTGTATAATTTGTATGCCTCGATATCTTTGGCTTCGAAGAAACAAGTCGATATGATGTTAATATTATTATTGCAAATATGAATCAATCAGCGATTCCGCTTAAATTGAATTATTTCTCGTCGAATTTATTGAAACATTCGTTAACCTGGTCACCTGCTGGCCTCAATTTTCGCAAAATTGACGATATATTTTCTAGCAATTATAACTATTTTCTTACTTACTTTTTGTGTCTAATTCACAGATGACTAATTGGATTGCAGTAGTTTTCATTTAATTTAACTATAAATTTGGTACATTTTTGGCGTAGTAACGATAGTAAATATTTTTTTAGGTAAATAATGGTGGATCTTATCCTTCTAGTTGGTAAAATGAATTTATTTTTAAACATTCGTTTTATGTATTTGTGATGGTGCACCCGCCGCCATCACTGACTATCGAGACTATGTGCATAGGTGTGGTACATATATATTATAGCCAGTGTTCGGACATTTCGTCGCACGGTAAGACATTAGAGAACCACGCAGTCGATTTCAAGTTTTTAACATAAAAGTCAACTTATACTCATGCGCATCCTCATGTACCTCTATATAATTAGTCAAAAAATGCTTTTAAATTAATTTTATCTACGTTTTCTATGGATGTTAGAAACCAGAAGCTTAGTTATTGATATTTTTTGTTCGCGTGTTTTTTTACGTAATATACAACATAGTGTGGCAGTTTTTTATTTCATTTAAAATATAGTTGAATCCAATTCAAAATTAGATTTATTTAGTTTATAATCAACTTTTAGAATCAGTATGCGAGTATGAGTATGAGTTGACTTTTATGTTAAAATCGACTCCGTGGTTCTCTAACGTCTTACCGTGCTACGAGATATCCGAACCCTGATTAGAGCTCTTTAGCGATAAGACCGCCTTTTGTTTACCTCTTTCAAACATGTACTTTTATTATTTGTTTTGTATTTGTCTTTGAGATGTAATAAAAAGTTATTGTATTGTACGAGTATTATAGGTATTAAACTACAAGACCGAGTTAGAAACGTCGAAATCAGAAGTCGCACCAAGGTACGAGATGTAGGAGATACCGTTACTAAACTCAAATGGAACTGGGCAGGACATGTTGCCAGGCAGAGTGATGGCAGGTGGACTAAAGTTCTCACGGATTGGTGGCCTATTTCGGATGAAAGAGCTCATGGGCGTCCGTTGGCTCGTTGGGTCGACGACATTCGTAAGATTGCGGGAAACTTCTGGGTTAGACTGGCTCAGGACCGAGATGAGTGGCGTACTAGAAGAGAGGCCTATGCTCAGCAGTGGGCGTTAAATGGCTGAAATGAAGATGATGATGATTATAGGAGCGGCCTTTGTCCAGCAATGGACTGATATACACTGTTGATGTACATCACATATACGCGTCCGGCAAATATGTGAATTGGTGGATAACTAACTCATCCACATAGCGTATATCTGGTGGAAAGGCACCATATCAGGCTTTCAGTACTTTATAGTATATAAATCGGCCAGCCTTCAATTAACGACTCGTGATGGGCGTCCGAGGTCGACCCGAGTAAACACTATGCGGGCTTGTACGCCACTACTCCTACATGTAGAACGACACGTGCCACCCCTTTCTGACACATTGTAGAAGATAAGGACATTAAGGTCTAAAAAACTACATTTTCCTAAGTAGTGCGGAAAAGTAAAATTTTGCGCACGTTTCGCATGCGTAAATTTCTATTTTTAAGGCACTTATTATGAAAAAAGTCGTTCGATTCGCGTGTAAAAACTTATTTTTAACTCGAGTGATTGTCGCCCTCGTTTCACTCGGGCTCCAACTTTCACCCTCAGCAAAAAAAAACTTGAATCGAAATGTACTATTTTAAAACCGATGGTGCCCTTTTTACGCGCTAGTGCGAAAAGTGGCTCATCTTACGTCAATCTGTACTAAAAAACGTCGTACGAGACACATGCAAAAAAGAAATTCGTAACTCGTGTCGATTTAAAACACTCCCTTCGGTCGTATCGCCACTCGTTTCGTATTTCATGTTTTTTGCACTTGTGTCGTAATGTTCTATTTAAATATATTTCCTCTAATTGAGTGAACGTTTCAGTACAATTGTAATTTGTCGATCTGGGGCCCGTTTCTCGAACGCTTGTAACTTGTAATACAAGTGGAAGTCTCTTTTTAACACTATTAATTAGATAAGGACTTCCGCTTGTATTACAAGTTACAAGCTGTCGAGAAATAGGCCCCTGTTTGAAATAGTGTTGGAAAAACTTGAATAGTTTTTTTGAGATAAATGGTAGGAGTTCACGCGTACTGCAAATACCTATATTACAGTTTAGACCCTGTACATCTTAGTCCAATGTTATTACACGGATGCATTATTCAGAAGGCCCACCGCGAACGACGATCGACGTGTACGAAAATCCGCTATACGCGCCCGCACTAGTTAGCGCCATTCATACAATTTCTTATTAGACGACCCAACCGTCCGTTTCGGGTAGGTAATCCGCACCAGCGGTCCTACCGCGAATATTGAAATCCGCAAATTTCGAGGATTTGTCTCTCTCACTCTAATGATGCCTTCGTTGAAGTGACAGAAAAAAATCCTCCAAAATACTGAATATCGATTTTCGCGGTAGTAGGCCAGTTTGCGTAAGCCCTAATATAATTGTTTCAAACTCATTTATGCACTTGATTATACAGCAAGTACTTTTTTCCAATTAATTTTTGTTAATATATCAAAACCTAGATGACTAGCCAATTTGTTTTGAAAACGGAATCTAAGTACAAATGTTCGGCGTAGAAACTTTAGGTTCTTGGGGCCCCAGCGCACGCAAATTGTTTGCTGAGATCGCGAAACGTCTGGTTGATGTAACTAAAGACCGAAGAGCTGGCGACTTCCTCGCACAACGGATCAGTATTGCGATACAGCGAGGAAATGCCGCCAGCATCCTCGGTACAATGCCACAAGGGCCAATCTTAGATATAGGTTAGGTTAAGTAGATCAGTTAGATTAGTTGGATTTAATCTATGTACATAAATTGTAGTTTTGAAAACAAAATAATATAACAAGTACAAATTATATCCGATAAGTCGGCTAACAAACATACTCGAACAAATTATAGTAGTCCGTGGGCTACTCGGCCTGAAATTAGAAAACGGTATAATTTGGGGGTACCAAGTGTCCTTTTTACAGTAGTTAGACATATTCATAAGGATGTTAAAAAAGTATGATAGACATCTCAAAGTGGTAGCTAATAGGCATACGGGCTATTTAATGATTTCCGTTGTATGACAGGTATGGTTAAAATTAAGAGGTACAAATTTTCCTTTTCACGGCTGTTAGGTAAGCTTATAAAAACGTCAAAAATGCAAGATTGCCATTTATAAGTGCTACCTAACAAAAATGGGGGCCAATCAAAGATGGTGGATCTCAAGTTTTATAAAATCAAGTATATCTCGAGAACTACTAAATATATCTAATTACTCTCTGGAACAAAATTAAAGACATATCTGTAAGCTTCATATTTTGCATATACACCATATTGCTAAAACCAACCAATAATTAATTATGACCAATTTAATGAAAATTTCGTGATTTTGTTTTTTTTTGTGTCGTGTTTTTACATAGTAGTCATGACGCTAGAAAAATTAAATATTTTTTTAAAGATAGTGTATTTTATAAGGTTTAATTTGATGTATATAACTTGTTGGCGGTATTAAAAAAAAGACCCATAAAACATATTTAAATGAATTGTAGTCATAATCCACCGTATATTAAATACACTTATCTTTAAAAAATAATTTAAGTTTTTTATATTTTTCAATCTTGGTTATTTGAAATAAGCACTATTATTTACGAGTCGCCTCTTAATTCACTAAGTATACGGTGGATTATGACTACAATTCATTTAAATATTTTTTATGGGTCTTTTTTTTAATACCGCCAACAAGTTTTATGCATCAAATTAAAGCTTGCTAAATACACTATCTTTAAAAAAATATTTAATTTTTCTAGCGTCATGACTACTATGTAAAAACACGACACAAAAAAAAATCAAAATCACGAAATTTTCATAAATTTGGTCATAATTCATTATTGGTTGGTTTTAGCAATATAGTGTATATGCAAGATATGAAGCTTACAGATATACCTTTAATTTTGTTCAAGAGAGTAATTAGATATATTTAGTAGTTCTCGAGATATACTTGATTTTGTAAAACTTGAGATCCACCATCTTTGATTGGCCCCCATTTTTGTTAGGTAGCACTTATAAATGACAATCTTGCATTTTTGACGTTTTTATAAGCTTACCTAACAGCCGTGAAAAGGAAAATTTGTACCTCTTAATTTTAACCATACCTGTCATACAACGGAAATCTTGAAATAGCCCGTATGCCTATTAGCTACCACTTTGAGATGTCTATCATACTTTTTTAACATCCTTATGAATATGTCTAACTACTGTAAAAAGGACACTTGGTACCCCCAAATTATACCGTTTTCTAATTTCAAGCCGACTAGCCCACGGACTATAGGAATTAACTGGGTGAGTTATGTTATAAGCGATTAACCACACGAAAACTGCACAACGGAAGGGTCGCGTTTACGACTTACACTAAATACACCAGAAAGCCCTACTTTTGGGCCTTATTATACATGAAATAGAGTCGAAAGGGTGAATAAGTACATTATTACTGACTATAGCTAGACGATACCTAAATAGGGTACATACGTAAAGGTAAACACGTATAGTTTACGGAGTTAAGTATTATTAGTGTATTTCTTTCTATTATTTTAATATGTACTCTTAAGGAAACTTAAACCATGATCATGGCTTGACCCGACCTATTTTTTTTTAAATGTAAAAGATTGCCGAGCGGCGTACCGTAACTATGTGTTTGCCGCCTGAGGTCTAGCAGAAATTAAGTCTACAAAATTCCCTATAGAGGCAACTTCCAAATATTTGTGTGATTAAAAGATCACAACACATACTCATAAGCTATATAACTAAGCAGCACTGCTGGACAAAGGCCTCTCTTATTACCTATGCATATGAACGCAATTAGCATCGGCCTCATCCCTAAACTCTGTGTCGCTCAACGAGCTATGGAGAGGGCTATGCTCGGAGTTTCTCTGCGTGATCGAATCAGAAATGAGGAGATCCGTAGGCGAACTAAAGTTACTGACATAGCCCTCCGGATTAGCTAGCTGAAGTGGCAATGGGCAGGCCACATTGCACGCTGAGCAGGTGGACGATGGGGTCGAAAAGTGCTCGAGCGGACTACGGCTAGGCAAACGCAGCGTAGCACGTCCACCCACAAGATGGACAGACGACCTTATGAAGGCCGCCGGGACACGCTGGATGCAGGTCGCATTTAACTGGTACATGTGGAGGTCCAGAGGGGAGGCCTATGTTCAGCAGTGGACGTCTTATGGCTGAGATGATGATGATGAACTCAATTGCATTAGTGTGATTAAAAGAGAACAGAAAAGTCATACAATGTCTTGAAGTAACGAGTACTACACTATAGAGAGTTGAACATTCAGTCTTTGTCAAAAGTGTTTCTGAAATAATTCTTCCTTTACACTTAAAGGTAAGTATGTAAGTACATTTAATATTGAATTTGTAGCTTTTGTGGCTTTTGTGTCTGTAAAGCCACGTTTTCACTTATTGTTCTGAGCGAGCATTCGTTCTTGGGCAGATGAAAACAATAATTGCAAAATGTTCGTTCGTCAGCCCAGCTTGCTCAGAGCACTAAGTGAAAACGCGGCTTTACATGGGCACCGAAATGTATACAATTATTGGACGAGACTGTACGAATAAGGTTGAGTGGATAAACTTGGTTAACCTCAAGTCTAGCGACCTGGGAATTGTAGTTATACGAAATCGAATTATGACATACGGTTCGGCCAATCTCATGTGAATATTATACCGTTTGATACCGAGGGTACCTATTACCCTCACTGGGGACCGCCGTTTTATAGCGTTAATAGACTAAACCAATTATTGATTAATTATGCATTTTTATCATTGCTGTATGGTCATGGCAGTAAGAATACATTTGTCACCACCTCAACTCCTCCTTCGGGTGTCGTAAGAGTGGACTAAGGGATTGAAGTGTCACTGACCATTATTTGACAAAATATTGATGATGGCAGCAGCGTCATCATAGTGGACACATTACTGCGATAATCAGTTTGGCCAGCGTGACGATTATTTGCATTTACCTCCTAATGCGTCTATACGCATAGTTAATAGAAGAGGCCTACGTCCAGCAGTGGACTATCATAGGCTGATGATGATGATGATGTCTTTGGTGTAATGGTGTACGTTTATTATCTTAGTAAAACGAGTGAAAGCATTATTTTCTAAGAGACACGGCGGTACGTGCCCAGCTATCACCGCCATGCGAGTATCGCCGTGTCTCTTTTTTTACACGGGAGTGCGTATCTTTTGTTCATGTTTATAGCCCATAGTTCATAGCTTAGTAGCTCGCGGTGAGACAGGTGCCTAATATGGATCAATTGCAAAAAATGTGTACATACATTGTTAAAGGCTTTTAATGAAAACAAAATTGAACGTCATCATTTTTGTGTTCCGAAGTTTTTTGTTAACTTACCTATGGCGGTGAAAAAAGCGACAAATTCAAATTTTATATGAGCGATCAACAATACGCACCGACAGTTTTTAAACTATGCACATTTTATGTTGGTGGACAATTTTTTTTGGCGGAGTGTCAATTGTTTGATATTTGAACTCTATCTGCATTTTGGTAGTTACACGGTATTGCACTATCCCCGACGATGTGTCATTAATAATGCATTGTTCGTAAACGGTTTAATGCAATGGAGAATTTGAACTCTGGCCACATGGTGTATTAATTTTGTCTTTCTCCTGGCAGTACTACACCTACCTATTATGCATTTACTTGACATACAATGACCTTAGATTTTAGGCCTTCCATGGTTCCATGTCCATCAATTATTAGAATATCGAAGTATTCTTCTAAGTTCTTCGCCCGTTAAGGCTACAATAAAATTATTAGCTCTACCGAGCACAACTAGATTTCAAAATATCTAGTAAACTGCAACTTTTTCCGTATGAGAACAATTAAATGGTGTTTCAAAAGCTAGTTATTTCGTTTATCCTAAGGAAGCAGATGGAAGCAATAATTCGTTTTGTATTTAAATGAGAAGACTGCAGAGCTACAATAAGAAAACAGAAGCACTTTCGGTACAGTCTGTTTTCCTTACAATTCTGCATACAAATTATACCTGCTCGACCGTACCTACCCATAATTTAATACTAACGAAGGCCATTGTGTCCTCTATCTTAATATCATAGATATATTACGCTCTATTCTTTCCGTAACATTCTAACGATTCATAATAGAAGTACCTGTATCTACCGTACATTTCATTACGTGTCAGCCATTGTAATAAAGAAGCGTATACCTATTAAAGACCCCGCAATTGCATTGAAAGCCCTGGGCCCCTTAAGTGTTATAAACACACTCCATTTAAAGCAGCCCCGCAACTTTGGTTTAATAAGAATAATTTTCACATTGCGGCTGGGGACTGTCGCTCTAGGTTCGCTGCGGTGAGTTCGACGTGTAGACTACCTTACATAGACACTGCATTATGATTATTGCCATTTTATAAATCTTTATGACGATTTTTCAATTGTACATTACGCTATAAGTGTGAAAAAAATTAAGTTCGAAACGAGTACAGATAAATTAACGACCGACCGATGTGAGTGCTTTAAATCAACACGAGTTACGAATTGCGTTTTCGCACGTGTATCGTACAACGGTTTTCAGTACATATGGCTCTCCGAAGATTTCGACCTGACGTAAAATGAACCACTTCTCGCATTAGCGCGTAAAAAAAGCGCCATCTGTACTGAAAACACCCTTTTTTAGTACAGATGATGGCTTTTTTAGGCCATAGTGCGAGGCCCTCCTCGCCATTCATTTCCTCGCCTGTCATTTTACAAAAGGTCCAAAACTTCGGAGGGCCATCTGCAATAAAAAACGTCGTACGAGACACGTGCAAAAACGAAATTCGTAACTCGTGTCGATTTAAAACACTCCCTATCGGTCGTGTTTTAAAACATCGCCACTCGCTTCGCATTTCATGTTATTCGCACTTGTGTCGTAATGTACTATTTTCACAGTCTCCTTACAGCGGTAGGAGAGTGTGACGCTAGTGGGGCGATTGCAAAAAAATGTAGGTACCTAAGATCTTAGTGTCATCGTGATTTTAATTATAATCACGATCGCGTCAGTTGTGTTACGAAAATTAGTCATTCAAATTATATAGTTTACTCTGTCCAACAGCCTTTGGCAGTAGAAAAAAGGGGCAAAAAAACTGTGGGTGTGAACACTAGGTAATAGAAAATTTGAATTTATTGCCTTTTTTCACTGCCAACAGTTGTTACACAAAATTTTACTTCGAAATAAAACATGACGTTAAATAAATGTTGTTTTCATTAAAAGTCTTTAACTATGTAGATTTTTTTTGCAAACGATATCGTGGTAACTCATCCTTCGATCATAAGACTAGGGTTAAGATCGAAGGATGGACTACCACAAGCCGGTAAGAAGTTATTTAATTTAGTAATAAACCAAATATTAAATATAAATACAATAAATATCATCATTATAATCACATGGGACAATTTGTATAATTTACACAGACAAGGGTCTGGATTAAACTAATTTAATGACCTGTAGGTACCCAATTATTCCATAGTAATAATAACCTCATTTAACTACCGGAGTTTGAGAACCAGAGTTTCTTACGTGCTTCCTCGAGACTAGTGTTATCTGGTCCAACACTTGCTTACGTAACACTTTGTTGACACGTGAAACATACGTGTGGTTTTACGTATTATATTATATGTAAAGATAGTACAGTATACACCCTATCCACCTACAGTCAGAACATATATCCTCACAGATAACTATTTCCCGGAAATAAAGACATTCATTGTAATGATTATCAGTCTATCAATATGTATATCGATTTTCTGCCGTAAAAAAATAACGCTTAGAAATTGTACGTGTTCATTTTCCTTACTGATAGACGTTATGTCAGTAAGTATTACACTGTGACTTTCATGGACAGGCAGGACGGCAGGACACACATAAGGTGTGAAATCGAATTGGAGATCAAAAATGTAAATAAATGGGATACCACCACAAAAAAATAATCACGAGAGGGGGGTAATCTAAAATCATTCAAATACTTAGGTATAAAAAATGCGTATTTACCGTCACTGACGGTACGTAGAATTTTTAAATATTTTTAAATGTTTAATACAAGACATTAAGCGAAGTATATAATTTTTTTAATGATATATTTCGCTATTTTTAATAAAATGTAAGGTGTTTAATTTATACTACTGGCAATGATAAGAAATCTTAAACATTTGGTTTGCAGTTATAATAATAACTAGTTTAATCGTAATTTAATACGGTAACTACACTAAGCACCATTTAAGAGGGTTCGAATTCATAACTATGTACTTAAAAAATGAAAACAAGAGGGTGCACCAAATGACTGTTTTATGAATTCATAAAAACTTCTAAAATTTAGCATTACAAAGTACATTAATACAGATTTTAGTATTTTTACCTATAAATCAATCATTTTCATATTTTAATCGAAATGGATTCGATCGTAACTAAGATGAAGACTGGAATTCGTTCCCCGACTATCCTAAAGATTGAAGTAAGTAAGTAAGACATTAGTTTTCAAAAATTGATTATGTTAACCCATTCATTGCTGACGCCCCATATTTTTAATTATCACGCAGCGCCGCCGCCTTCTACGCGACGACGCGAATTCGCGTCCACGGCATCACGTTAACATTTCAATGGACGCGAATTCGCGTCCGCGGCATTAGGTTATATTATCACACTTCAAGGACGCGAATTCGCGTCTGCGGCATTAGGTTATTTCACACTTGAAGGACGCTAATTCGCGTCCTCGGCATCTTGTTTACGCATACACAGGACGCGAATTCGCGTCTTTGGCATCCGAGATAAGAATTATGAAAATTACAAATGCATTGAATCCAGAAACCAGTGACGGTATAATATTATCCTCCATAAATAAAATAACATTTTGGTATCAGCTTACCCATTCATTGCTGACGCCCCATATTTTTAATTATCACGCAGCGCCGCCGCCTTCTACGCGACGACGCGAATTCGCGTCCACGGCATCACGTTAACATTTCAATGGACGCGAATTCGCGTCCGCGGCATTAGGTTATATTATCACACTTCAAGGACGCGAATTCGCGTCTGCGGCATTAGGTTATTTCACACTTGAAGGACGCTAATTCGCGTCCTCGGCATCTTGTTTATGCATACACAGGACGCGAATTCGCGTCTTCGGCATCCGAGATAAGAATTATGAAAATTACAAATGCATTGAATCCAGAAACCAGCGACGGTATAATATTATCCTCCATAAATAAAATAACATTTTGGTATCAGCTTTTAAGTACAGTTGATTTCTAGCAAAAAAAAAGAAATAACTCGAGGACGCGAATTTGCGTCCTTGGCATCACGTTTACGCATACATAGGACGCGAATTCGCGTCTTCGGCATTGAATGGGTTAAAAATTGATATTATTTACATCATTCTAGCAAATTTTCTAGGTTTTATATTTTTTATTGTCATATCCAAAATATGTTAACAATTGTGATACTTTGTGTATCGAACATACTTTGACTTTCGCATATCTACATCTACACATAAAACATGGTCTTAGGTTTAGTACCTGTAAGGATAATTGTAAATGTAGATATAAATAAAATGAAATAAAAAACCAATATCAAAATGCGACGTCAATTTACAAAGGTGTTAAAAACTACATTCGATATAAAACGTTTTATACCCCTGGATTGTCACTTTAACATTGATTTTGTAATGTCATGTCATTGTCATAGATTGTTTACATTTTTGATCTCGAATTCCATTTCAGAGCTTAATTGTCAATTGTCACACGTCGTAACAATCGAAGTAATTTTAGAATTAGAACTAACGTGACTCAAACATATTTAAATATTTATCAAACGGATTACTCACGTAATTTAAGTCGTACACGTCGGGCTTTGGTCGCGGATACTCCATGATGACGATCCTCTAAATGGATCGAAACATGTCGAGCAATTATCGACTTAAATTACGTGGAGTAACCTGTTTGATAAATATTTAAATACAATCGAAGTACTTAAATATAGTGTAAAATAAGTAGTAAATACCTACAATTTTTAATAGGCATATCGAATGAACAGAACTTTAGATTTTAGATAAATGGAATAAAATTGACGTCGTAAATAAAATGCAGAATAAGCAACACAAAAGTGAGACCATATCCTACTACTACTTTCTAAACTACAACCCCTGCTTACCACCTGGGCTACGTGATATAAAGTAATAAATATAAACTCATTATCAATGTTCCGAGCATCCGCGTTTGACGATCGTTCCTTCATTTACTCCTTTCCTTTATCTCGTTTTAATTGCTTTGATATAAAATAACGACTTGGCAACTTCCGACTTTAATTATCTGTAGGCTTTAATAACATTTTTGTAACGATCTTGCTGCCTGGGGTGGCGTGATAAATCTACTATTTAGGCAGTAAACATACTTAGTATTACAAATTATACCCTTTTGGATGAGGTTAGCACAGGGTGCTTAGACGAGTTGCCAATCGCTAACGCTTAATCGTCAATCGTAAATGAAAACCAGCTAACTATCTTTGTCGCATTAATAAGAAAGAGTGACAGAGAGGGAAAACTACGATACGCTACTAATCGTTGGCGATTGGCAACTTGGCTAAGCATCCAGGACCGGGGCCAGGGGCGTGCTTACAGGAAAATAGGCCTATGCTCTGCAGTAAGCGATAAAAGGCTGAAAATGGTGGTGAATTGATGATGTACAACATGTGTGGGAAAATACCTATTCATAATTTATCATAAGTTTTGTAAATCAACCCAAAGGGGTTTCACGGGCCGGATACATACAAGTGCCATGTTATTATGCTCTACCAAGTACATCCAGGTCTTTTGCTTGAATTTAAAGTTTGAACGCGGGCTCTGTGCTTGATAATGGAGAACTAGGATTTCCGAAGCATTTCGCGCCTAGTGACTAAATACACGTGAGTTTATCCGTTTAATCATATTTATAGGTCTTTTGATAGTTAGGTTGCGTGGGTATTAATCCAACATGTTGAGCCCCTTTGGAGATATTTGTTGTTAGGTAAATTATATTTGGTACATTCACGTGTATAGCTATAGGTACCCGTGAACCAGTTCAGCAAACGTGATTGTAAAAAAATCCGGACATCTTCCAAATCAAGCATTTCTCTTGGTAACTATGACAAGGCGATGATTTGGTCCCTGAAAATGTCGTCATAAAAGTCAGCCAGCGGCAAAACCAGCTCAGGCGTGTTGAGAGGCATACAACGCTTTCTGCGAAGTAGCGTGTAAGAACTGCATTGATTGGACGGTCAATGAAGATGTGAGAGTTCTACCCTTCCCTTTGGTGTTACACTGCGCATGGTGAAGACAAGCCATAGGTCACTCGAGATCTCTGAAGCACTCGGGTCCGTGGGATGAGAAGTAGATACCTATAGTATGAGCTCAATACTCGTACTTACCTGGTTATACTTAGCGGAGTGTCTCGCAGACAGCCTACCTATTAAAACTGCGGTGTTTGTGTAGTATCTTTGCCGATAAGGACTGAAAATATGGAGTGTCTTACATCGCACTGCTAGCTCGTCTGTGCAGGAGTTGGAACAGGCTGCCCTCGGCGGAGGAGCAGAGGCTGCGGCTACGCAGCCGCCGGCTCTCCTCCAAGTCGCGCCGCTCGCCGCGCTCGCGCCATCGCGCCATTATAGATTCCAGGCAAAGCATCCCGACATCACTTAGGACCCCGGCTCAGTCTTTTACGAGCCATCGCTCTTAAACTTCAACTTTACCGTGTTTCGCAATAAGTTCCATTTTAATATAACTTGCTCAAAGTCACTGTTTGCATTCGTATTTGCACAGAAAGTCTCATCATGGAAAATGCGGCAAAACACTCACGTCCCAAAGTTATTTGTTTACGAAGTTAATCACATGTTTGTTCGCTTATCTGTTGATATCGGTTTGGGAAAAAAGTCTCATGTTGAGATGAATACGAATGTCAATTGTTTTTTTTTGAGTTGAGTTTGTTTTTCAGTTGTTTTCGAGTGATGGGCGGGAGGCCGTCGCGGCAGGTCTGGGCGGCGGCGCGATGAGAACTGCCGTGGATCGCGGCGCTCCTGCCTTAAAGTACGGGTGGTGCTATAGGTACATTTATAACTAGAGCGGCGCATAGGGAAGTTTCATTGTTGTACTTCTGAGATTTCAGGACTACAGGTTTTCATGCAAAATAACGTCATCCAATTTTGAATAAGTATGTAAATACTAATAGGTACTTATGTCTAATGTCCAATCAATTTATGCGCAGATCGAATGAAATGCTAATAGGTACAAAATGTATACATATACTTACTGAACCTAATATTAATTAACATTTTTGTATCAATGTCATTCTTATGTCATTAAAATATATGTAAGTGAGGCATTGGTACCTACGATTATCTTATTTATGTTATTTAGACGTCGACTAATTTTCATCTAGATCATTAATCTTTTGACAAAAGCTTTCGCCGCCCGGCCGTGCACAAAATATCGTTCTTTTTCTTTCATAATTTCAAAAGACATTATAATAAAATTGATAGCGACTAAAGCTGTTCATTAAAATTTTAATAACTTGGTATACCATTCATAAGTAGAATTAAAAAAATAAGCAAACCTAAAAACTTGCATTATTCCATAATCACACACTTTTGGAATACAATCTTGGTTTTATTACGAAATTAAAACCTTAAACCTTGAGCTCACATACATTTTTAGTTAAAATTACTGAAGGCCGAGTGTAGGTAACTAATAACTTATAAAAACGTCTCGATCGCGTTTACGTTTTCATCGCCATTTGTATGAAATTGACGATAAAAACGTAAACGCGATCGAGACGTTTTGTGTAACTTGTTACTTACACTCGGCCTTCCGATATTTATTAGTAGGTATTGACGTAAAAATATATCTGCGAATGTGTATTATCACGATAAGTGTCAAAGACTGATGCAAAGACAAATGCTATAGAAAGTCAGATTAGATATTAGTTTACTTTCTTTTGGTTTGTACTGACGATTAGTACAGTTACGATGTAACACAAATAATGACAAATACTTAATGCCTACCACATTAATACCATTCCGTGTAAAGTTCTAAAATAAAAACATTAGTCCCGAGTCCACGGACGACGATTCCTAGTAGTGGACATCCAGTCGCCGTACCATGACTCGGCAAGTAACGTGTACGTTATCGTTTAGGTATTATTTACGTAAAGCCGTTATCACGCTTGCACTGATTGATGTCGTGTGGTGACGGCAGTAAGAATACATTTGTCACTACCCCAACTTCTCCTGCGGGTGTCGTAAGAGTCGACTAAGGGATTGAAGTGTCACTGACCACTATTTGATAAAAGATTGATGATGGGCAGCAGCGTCATCACAGTGGACACATTACTGCGATCGCCAATCCGCTTGCCCAGCGTAGCGATTATGGGCATTTACCTCCTACCTAACGCGTCTATACGCATAGTTAATAGGAGAGGCCTACGTCCTGCGGTGGACTATTATAGGCTTATGATGATGATGATGATGACTGATTGATGTATTGGTATACTGTAAAAAGTTTATTTTTATAAATCGGCAACTATAGCAACACCGAAGTAAATGTCAAAGTCTCCGACTGAAGGACTTTTATCAAAAATGTCTAAGTCTAATCAAAGTTGAACGAACCTCGAACTAGTTAGGATCTTACCCCCTTATTCATAAACGTCTGCTAAAATAACAAGCCGCTAATAATTGTTTGTCCCTTTCAGTCTTAACAATGTGTCCTTAAGAGTAAAAGGGACAAACAATTATTAGCGGCTTGTTAAGTTAGTTCACGTTTATGAATATGAGGGTTAGTGTTTGTTTCGTTTTAATTAAATTAAAATAGAATAAGTAAAAATTAAGTGGTGGAACATTTTACCGTTAGTTGCTATGTTTAGCTTGTTATTAATTGTGATTCCAATATCGTATAAGTTGGGAAATAGCAAACAACAGTTGCAATTGATGTTTGATGAATACATACAAAAGTTCAATTAAAATTATAGAAATAACCCAGAAGAATATGCTACGAGATTGGAGCACTTTACGGTAAGTTAATATCAGTTATTATTTCGCTATTTCTGAGAACAGAAAGTCTTAACTTAGTATATCAGAACTTTTTATCTTGCTACCTTACTTCCAACTTGTAAACAATGCAAATAAAATATGAACAGTAAATAGCTAGATTTTACGTAACTATCCATTAAACGCTACCGAAGTCTCGTATGTTGAAGTCGGTTAAAAAAAGAATTATCGTAATCGGTTGTCGTGATATTGAGTTATTCGTCCATTTGTCGTACACGTGTTTAATGCAAATTTAATTCTTATGTTGTTTTCTCTTGGATGCCGTTGTCAAAGCTGAACCAAATTAAAATGGGACCAATAGGTAAGCATCAGTTATCAAATAAAAAAAGAATCATCAAAATTGGTTCTCGCAGTTGAAAGTTCTGAGGTAATTAACAAACATAAAAAAAATCATCTTGTTGAATTGAGAACCTCCTCCTTTTTTGAAATCGTTTGAAATTATTTTCATCACTATCATCATGCACGAATACTTTAGTTTTGACTATAAATATAAGTATACGGTAATATCTCAAAATGAGCAATAAATAATTAATAGATCTAACAATTATTGCTTCTTAAAATCTCAACTTTCTGCTAACCTTAAGTTTTTATTTTCTCATAAGTATAATAATAAGAAAAAACTCAATACGGAAAATATACCTTTAATCAATTAACGTACTTCGCCATTTCCAAAATATAGGTTCTGCCTAGTTTGGACCATACCGGCAATTCCGAAAAATAATAAAATTATTCGTAATTGTAACTTCTTGATGCCATAGTATAACAAAACAAATAATATCCTGCAAAGCCTCGACCTCCAAAGCCTACATAACCTAAGACGTTTTCTATACACCCATTCACCCATGTTCGTCTCGGCCTAGTAAACTAGAGCCACACAGACCGTTGCAGTTATTGACAACGCCCCTGCAATGGGTCGATGACCGGGTTATGGGGAAATCCTGCCAAAAACCGCCCCAGTGCGTACGCAAGGCTGTCTCTTGTTTCAAAACAAAATAGCATCGACGCGCCAAGAAATCTGTGGTTGGTGAGATCTTTCGGTTCTAGAATGTTAGTTCTAGAGTAGTGTGAATGTCTTAGTCACTAGACAGTATCTATTGTAGTTAAGTTTGCTACTTCCCTGCCGAGTAAATAAAGTTTCTTTGATATTCCATAAGGACAAGCTTTTTTTTTGTAAATTCTAGATACTGAGCTAAAACACGTGATACGAACATAATACTTGCCCTATTTTCCTAAGCCATATAGATGTATCGTAGTCGAAAAGAGGTCAATATTCTAAGATTTAGGTATATTTTCAGAATGCATTCAGCTAAAAGAGTAAAAGTCAGTGAACTTAAGTAATAAAATATCAACATGTGCCATATTCGAGGCTAGGCCACGACGGAGTTCTCTCCAAGAATATACCAATCATAGAGTACATCCTTCACAAGTTCACACTACACTGACAATAAACATCACAATTAATTTATTCCGTGCGCCAGTAGAAAACGAAAAATATATAAACAAATATGGCTGACTTTCAATAGCATTTGTTTTTTTGATGCATACCGTGAAACACGTTTGGGGATTTATTTATATAATTTTAACTAGAAATGTATGAAATCAAGGTTTAAGTTTCTACATAAGTTGGTAATACCTCAGACCAAGATTGCCACAGCCTGGTTGGTATTGGTCCTGCCTACGAAGCTGGAGGTTCCGGGTTCGAATCCCGGCGAGGGCATTATTTAGGTAATGTATCACAAATATTTGCTCCTTGGTCTTGACTGTATTTTTAGTTAAGTATCTATAATATCTAGATGTATCCGTTATATATATGTCGCCTGGGGCCCGTTTCTCAAAAGCTTGTAACTTGTAATACAAGTGGAAGTCTCTTTTTGACAACATAAGTTAGATAAGGACTTCCGCTTGTATTACAAGTTACAAGCTTTTGAGAAATAGGTCACATCACAAGCCTTAATTGAGCTTAGCGTGGGAATAGGTCGATTTAAGTAAGATGTCCTAAGATATTTATTTATTGTGTAAGTGCATGGTTATGACTTATGAAATAATCCAAGTTGTTAGGTTTGTTTACAAATTTTTATAATGTATTGTTTGTCCCTTGTGGTATTACCAATACATCCATAAGAGTGAAATGGACAAACAACACTTAGCGGATTGCTAAGTTAGGAGACGTTTATGAATAAGGGAGTTAATATTTTTTAGTTTAAATTTTATTTCAACAAAACACACTCACAATAAATCTCCCACACATACACATTAGGCAAATGTAGTGATCGCACAGTGTTTTTACCGCACCTACGGTGCACATGATCTGTGAAACGGAATCTATAAAAGTCTTCTTCTTAGATTACTCTTTGGCCTACCGCTGACCTACTCCATGCAGTCTGGAGGTACATACATATATATCTGAGCTCATTCACTTTTAGGGACACCCAATTGGCTATATAAAGTTTTCTGAAGATAAGAATAAATATTTTATTTTTCCCTGATAGCCGCCGTCTTAAGGTTCAAGAAAATGCGGCTCTTTTATTTTATTGTACTGATTGCGGACGAAAGCATTAGGCTCTGTTTATCCATAAAACTGCACAAATGTCATTTCACACACTTAAAAAATGATTGTCAACAAATTATAGGACATTAAAATAAAAGAGCCGCATTTTCTTGAAGTTAAATACGACGACTGTCAGGAAAAAATATAATATTCATACTTTCATAATACTTTACATAGCCAATTAGCGTGAAATCTAATAACCTTAACTTCAGTCAGGTTTGTTTAGACAATTAAGCACTGTTCATTTTATACGGCCATGGGTCAGCGGCCCTACCGCGAACTTCGAAGTCCGCGAACTTAGTGGTAGGACCTCGTGCAGGGTCCACCCGGATAGCTACCACCGTCGTACCCGCTAACCTGCCGCTAAATAGTTAGTACTGTGTACCAGTTTGGAGGTAAGATAGCCGGTGTAATTACTGGCATAGATAAAGGCAATCCATCTAAGTCCTCAGGGTAGAAAGCGCATAGGCGATTTTTGGTCACTATGTCAATGGGCCCCAGTTCCTGCTTTCCATCAGGTGGGCTGAAAGCTCAGTTGTCTACCTTCGTCACATAAAAAAAAAAACTTCGAGCATTTGTCTCTGTCTCTCTAATGAAGCCTTCGTTGACGTAATAGAGATAAATTCTCGAAAACCAATTCCGAAGGTCGCGTTAGTAGAGGCCTAGGTGCTTAGACAAGTTGCCAATCGCTAACACTGAATCGTCAATCGTAAATGAAAGGCAGCTAACTGTCTTTGTCGCACTAATATGTAAGAGTGACAGAGAGGGAAAACTGCGATACGCTACTGGAGCATTCCATAAAAACATGTCGTAAGCGACACTGTCTTTTCAATACTTTTGAAAAATTAAATTAGTAATCTGAGTTACGGCATAATAATAACATATCAAGGCTTTAAGATTGACAGTGTTTCCTAACAGCTAGCATATTTTATTAGGGTAGCTACCATAGTGAGTCGTAAGCGACAAAAAGTAGATGTTTTCATGGAATGCTCCTACTAAGCGTTAGCGTTTGTCAACTTGGCTAAGCATCCTGATAAGTGTGTAGCCATATACCTATGGTCCGCTTAACAAGCCCATGTTTTTATTAACAGCATTTTCTCGTTATAAATGAAGCAAGTGAGCTTAAGTAGCTGAACACTTTAAGTATTTGTTCTTGAAATGGGATTCCGTGATCGGAGCTGCGGGTGGCATCAATGGGCTTAATTACTGCTAACAATGTGGGCCTGAAGGGCAAACCTTGGTCCACTCCACGTACAATAGCGTCGGAGACATGCATCTGTCTGGCTAGGGACTGACTGACTAAACTGTCTTAAGCAATGGAGAAAATGCATAGAATGATTGTAATAGACGGAGCTGCCGTTGTGTCTATTAATGTTCATGATTTGTTTTAAGTTTTATATGTTTTTTTGTACTTTTTATATATTTTTTGTTTTTTTTTTTATCTTTGTTTTGTGAGTTTGTACGTTGTGTTGTGTTTCCTTCCGTCCCGTCGCCAAATGGTCCCTACGGAAGACCAGCGCTGGCTGAATAGCCAGCATCATGCTGAGCAGGGCCCATTTCGTGGCACTATGTTTATATTTGATTATTTTCATTCTGTAAAGTCTAAGTGTCATGAATAAATGTTTTGAGTTTGAGTTTGAGTAGGTAAAACGTATTCAATCCCTACGGAAAAATAACGTGTGCGCGACAAGATAATGGGGTCTAGTCGTAACTATAATTATCTAATATCCGCCTTCCACCTGGAGCGGAGCGGACTCATTACTTGCTCAGTTTTACTTTCATGGCTGGTGACGCTAGCAGTCGTAAATTGCATACTAACACTTCACTAGCGATGAACATGAAACGGAGATATTAATGAGTCTACTCTGCTCGCAGTGGAAGGCGCGCGTAAGGACTGGGCAGGCAAAAAATAGTAATTTATACTGTGATATAATAAGGGTTTTTAAAATCAAACGCCGCTGTTACAAAACGAGACGTAGATTGAGATTAGGTACTGAAGAATAATAACCAATTACGAACTGTTGCATAAAATACTTTGACTACGACATCTAAATAAGAGTAAGAAGAACGCTTAGAGGTGTATATCCTTTCGTACCTACCAAATCAGCAACGTCAAAGTGTCGGTATTTGTATAAGAGTCGAGTAGGGCGTGCGGAAAAGCGAACAGTGTAAGTAAGTAAGTATGTTAAACAAATGAATCACATACAGCAGGTCTAAATGCCATTTTGCAATTGCAATTATAGCGAAAAGTATAAATGTGACAGGTGGTATATTCGAATGAAAAGTCATGTGACCATTTCCATACATCGTGCTAACGGAATTTTTCGTTGTAATCTTTAATTTTAGTTCATTTATTATTTGTCACTTATCGTATACGATTCCAGAATGCACTTTAGCCTGCCATGGTGCATGCCTCTCCGCATCGAACATCCTCTCAGACTCAGGCCAGGGTGCTTAGACAAGTTGCAAATCGCTAACGCTTAATCGTCAATCGTAAACGAAAGGCAGCTAACTGTCTTTGTCGCACTAATATGAAAGAGTGACAGAGAGGGAAAACTGCGATACGCTACTAAGCGTTAGCGATTGGCAACTTGGTTAAGCATCCTGCTACCGCGAACACCGAAGTTCGAAAATTTCGGGGATTTGTCTCAGTCACTCCAACTAAGGCGTCATTCGAGTGACACTGAAAAATCCCCGAAATTTGCGTATTTCGTAATTCGCGGTAGGGCCGCAGATAGTGTAACCAAGTCACCAATCGCTAAGGCTTAGTAGTTAATCGTAGTTTTCTTTCTGTGTGACTCTTTGTTACTAGTGCGATAAAGACAGTTGCTTTTCGTTAACTATTAATATCTTGGGTGAAATAGTGTACAATAATTGTGCTAGCGAAGCTATTGATAAGATTTATACGTATTAAGTTATTAGATTAATTATTTAATTTTATTAGTCGAGATATAGGTATCGGCACGAGAGGTGAGGTGAATGATTACACACCAAATGAAGTGCTAATTGCAAAAAATGTAGTGAATGAATGAATGACTTGCGTCGAAATATTAAAGCAAATCCCTTAAACAAACTTTTTGGTCAATCTTACAGTTGCAATTGGGTTTGCTGTCAGTACGAAACAGAACACTAATTTCAAATTCCCCGTGTGTTTACTTGACATGTTGATGTGTGCGTAGCCTCAACTCTTGTGCCGATACCTATACTGCCATTGCCAATAAAATATTTTAAAAATAAAAATTAAACCGCCTTCAAAAATACGCTGGAACTAAAAAGTGCAAAATAATTTTGGTTCCTACCACTTAGGATTTCCTACCCAAACCTTTAAACCTTTTACCCTATTCATTGAAATAAAATATGATTCCTAGGTACCCCACTGATCTCAGTGAAGTCGGTGCCAAGACAAATACGTCCACAGGCTACATCATCATCATCATCATCATCAGCCTATGTTAGTCCACTGCTGGACGTAGGCCTCTCCTATTAACTATGCGTATAGACGCATTAGGAGGTAAATGCCCATAATCGCCACGCTGGGCAAGCGGATTGGCGATCGCAGTAATGTGTCCACTATGATGACGCTGCTGCCCATCATCAATACGCTGCTACCCATCATCAATCATCATCAAATCAACAGGCTACATCACACTCATATTTTAGGGTTAGTTATTATTTTAGGGTTAAGAAATACTCTTCAAAATATTATAATTTATAAATTAAATCAAAATATTATGATGAAGTGTATACGTAATATTATTTAGTTGTTGTTGTTGTTCTGTGTCTTGGCACCGACTTCACTGAGATCAGTGGGGTACCTAGGAATCATATTTTATTTCAATGAATAAGGTAAAAGGTTTAAAGGTTTGGGTAGGAAATCCTAAGTGGTAGGAACCAAAATTATTTTGCACTTTTTAGTTCCAGCGTATTTTTGAAGGCGGTTTAATTTTTATTTTTAAAATATTTTATTTTTTGCTTTTTAGTATAGTATAAATATAAAATACGTTCAGTAAAAGTACATTGTGCATCTAGGGAGGTAAGTACGGTATTACCAACGAGAGTGTTAGAAGCCCGACCCCGTAGGCGGGGGCTTTTAATGACTTGAGTTAGTATTCCGCTTAGTGAGAATTATCCCCCAACTCCTAATCGCTAAGGAGTTGTACCTTCCATCATCAGCTCACCAACATGAGCCCATGACCACCTAAAGGCAAATACTCGAATAGCTTAAAAAAACATGAAATATGTTGTATTTAAAGAATTATTGCCCAACTCCTAATCGCTAAGGAGTTGTACCTTCCATCATCAGCTCACCAACATGAGCCTATGACCACCTAAAGGCAAATACTTGAATAGCTTCCAAAATACATGTAATATGTCATATTTAAAGAATTATCCTCTAACTCCTAATCGTTAAGGAGTTGTACCTTCCATCATCAGCTCACCAACATGAGCCTATGACCACCTAAAGGCAAATACTGGAATAGCTTCCAAAAACCATGAAACGTGTTATATTTAAAGAATTATTGCCCAACTCCTAATCGCTAAGGAGTTGTACCTTCCATCATCAGCTCACCAACATGAGCCTATGACCACCTAAAGGCAAATACTGGAATAGCTTCCAAAAACCATGAAACGTGTTATATTTAAAGAATTATTGCCCAACTCCTAATCGCTAAGGAGTTGTACCTTCCATCATCAGCTCACCAACATGAGCCTATGACCACCTAAAGGCAAATACTTGAATAGCTTCCAAAAACCATGAAACGTGTTATATTTAAAGAATTATTGCCCAACTCCTAATCGCTAAGGAGTTGTACCTTCCATCATCAGCTCACCATCATGAGCCTATGACCACCTAAAGGCAAATACTTGAATAGCTTCCAAAATACATGTAATATGTTATATTTAAAGAATTATCCTCTAACTCCTAATCGTTAAGGAGTTGTAGCTTCCATCATCAGCTCACCAACGTGAGCCTATGACCACCTAAAGGCAAATACTGGAATAGCTTCCAAAAACCATGAAACGTGTTATATTTAAAGAATTATTGCCCAACTCCTAATCTCTAAGGAGTTGTACCTTCCATCATCAGCTCACCGACTTAAGACGTTCATTACTAGACGCAAATACTTGATTGGCTTTCGAAAATAAATGAAAAATGTCATGTGTGCCTACAACATTTGAAGAGTTCCCTCAATTTCTCCAGGATCCCATCATCAGATCTGGACCGGACGACAATGGGACCAACTAGAAGGTATACCCTTTCAAACAAAAAAAGAATTTTCCAAATCGGTCTACGCGTCTTCGAGCAATCGGGGAACATACATAAAAAAAAAAAAAAGATTTCGTCGAATTGTAAACCTCCTCCTTTTTGAAGTCGATTAAAAAACAATTTCATGTAAAGTTAAAGACCGTCAATATTATTAAAAGTCTAAAACAACTTTTCTTAAAGCGCCATGGTCCATGTTAAATAAATATGAGCGGAAAGTACGTTCCACAGCCGCAGGGGTTTTTGCACATCTGCTCACAAAAGGAAATCTTTTTCCCAAGAAATATGAGAAGTTTCCTTTTTGCAATTCCTTGAAAACAAATTACAAACGGTAGCATTAAAGCTTTGAAACTTTGCATATTCGCGATAAAAGAATACCTAGACTTTGTGGGACGGGAAGTAACGGGAATGCCGTTAATGAATGAGTGGTGAGGTCGTATGCAAGGAGACGACTAACACGAGAGTTTTTCATTTTCAGAGTTCAGACACACATTTCTGGGGTCATTTTTTAGGGCTTTATTATTATAATTATTATTAATGAAAAAATATGTATATTAAGAGAAAGTAGGTAACTATATACTTAATATCTGTTTGATCACAGCGGCAAGCAGATTTATTTTTATGTGAGGGACATTAATTTAAATACAAAAAAAGTTTGTTAACAATAATAATATTAGTTTATTGCTTTATCAGAATAGGAACAATGACTGGCAAACCAAATCAGCATCTTTTTTCGAACTGTCAAAACGATCACTAATATGGAATTTTATATGAAATACTCAAAAGTGACGTCACGTTTGAGTACTGCCAAATGGCCTACTCTTTTAAGTTATTTTCAATTTATTAAATAGAGGTTCTGTACAAAAATTACTGCAATCTTGGTAATAATTTCTTCATGTTTTATGTCGTGCATAATGTTAAATAATTTATTTTTCTTCACACTTGCTGTCTAAGCGCGCCATTGCTTGTGTGCGTAGCGGGGAGTAATAGAAAAGTGAAATGTCCTAGGAAGTAATAGAAATGTCAGTACGTCATTTAATAAATATTTATATCTAAAAACTTATTTTTTGTCAGCAAGTGTGATGAAAAACATTGTATGCATCACGGTCGGTAAGCGGAATACTAACTCGAGTCATAAAAGCCCTCCGCCTAACGGCGTCGGGCTCCTAACACTCTCGTTAGAAATTCCGTTACTTACCTCCCTTGATGCACAATGTACTCTACAGTATTATGGTAGCCGCACCAGCGCTACAATCGTAGCAGTCTTAGCCGGTTACGCCACGCCGTAGCGCCGATT
>JALPQI010011256.1:0-33781 GCA_025490895.1 Thaumatotibia leucotreta | reverse complement strand
GCA
Source organism: Thaumatotibia leucotreta (assembly GCA_025490895.1). NCBI lineage: Eukaryota > Metazoa > Arthropoda > Insecta > Lepidoptera > Tortricidae > Thaumatotibia > Thaumatotibia leucotreta. The sequence continues at coordinate 33,778 of JALPQI010011256.1, read as the reverse complement.
CATGTATAAGTGCACTGAAGAATGCAATGGTCGGCAATGTATAGGCATTAGGCATAAATTGCCTTAAAACTGGCTGCATTAAATCATAAAAATGAATACACTAGTTTTAATATAATTTATTTCTACTTAGACGAAATAAGGAATTGACATAAGCCAGTGAATATTGCGATTTTTCTTAGTTACCTATTTATAAGCCTAATTATATTTCTATGTAGCTACACTATGACTAACTCCAAGCCTACGTAAACTTTAGTACAAGGGCTAAAGCCGCCGAAATACCTGTTCTGAAATGTATAGGTACCTACCTACTTGTTGAGTTTAATGAATATTTAATCAACCAGGCTCCCTGGTTCTGTTTTGTGTTTGTCTCAAGCCGGCTGTTGTGATAACGTCTGCCAACTGACAAAGAAAAGTTCGCGTTAGTAAACAAAAACAACTGCCTGCCTACGTCGTTTTTTATGCCACTCGATGAATAGATAGTAAGCAGACATGATTTCCTGTTACAATTGACTATACCGCTCTGAATATAGGTCAATAGCTATCATTAAATGAAACATTTTCATTGAATTAGTGTTTCGTTGCATGTTGTTGAAACTAGCTTGTTCGGTGTTTTTTAATCCTTTGCGTGAGATGTAGGTAAATAATTTTAGCAAGGAGGTCGACCATTGCGATAAATGAGTAAGTATATAAATAGCCTCAAATATCTGCCATTGCATAGGTTTTTTAGCCTGTTATTATTATGAGATTCCCTCGAATTTTCACGATTTCGTATACATTGAACTTGGTACCCTTGGAGCTAATATTAGGTCCGACTTGGCAGATGCTGCCAGTCAAGTTTGACGCACCCGTCCGTGAACGCTGGACAGCTGCCACTTTTCCCTTAGGTACATATAATGATCTAAAACGTCTGTCTATACTTTCCCTAAATATGTACATAATCAACAATCATCTAATAAATATGATGTTCCAAGTTGTTGTAACACTTGTAACATAGTTTGTCAATTTAGTTGTTGCCGAATAAAATTGTCGTATTACGAAATAGTATCGTAAGATATGCTCAGTATTGATTATAGTGAAGTGTGCTTCACAAAAATAGTTAAACTTTACCGCTATATTGCTCAAACTTGGATGTTGTAAGTGCGCAACATCTCTAAAGATTATGTCACATCTAACCTAGGTTAGTCGCATTCGCTTAGACAGATTTTTGTATAAAATACGTACCTATCATTAATAATCAAAATATGATATTGTTTGTTCATGAGTCACAGTAGATTAGTGGCGTGTGACCGTTTTTACTAAGCGGATTACGTGTAAGTGGCTGTATTGAGTCGGGGGCAGAGTCCCCGTGGCCACGCACGTAGAGGCCGCATGGTTTTCACGACCGCTCCAATGTCGCCGGTCCTTGTTACTGGCCGGCACGAACAGCGAAAAAAGTTATAATTAAATTTGAGATTCGTTCAACATTTCTACAATTTCCAAAGAGGTCTGCATTTGCATTTGTATGCCTATGACGTACGAATACCAGTAATGTTACTGCTATGAGCAAACTGCGTGTGTTTTACAGTTCCAAACTATATTTTAATAGAAGTAGGCAGCTATCTGGACTGTGCAACATTGAGTAACTTCCTGCGGTGCCTGGCAGTGCATCGACCCACTATTTCATGTGATATTTACTTTGCAACAGTATGTTTCAGAAGCCATGAGCACACTGTTTATAATTTCAATTAATTTTATAATTGGGTTACCTACGTATAGACGTACTGGTAATTAGTTAATTATTGCTATGCTATTAGCCATACTCTTATTCTGCCAAGCAACAACAAATTAATGATGATGTTAATCGATTATAATTATGACTTAATTATATTTATTTTAACGACTTTCCTTATCAAGCTTAATATAAAGTGTGTCATTTGTTTGTTTAACTCGTCCCATTATCTCTCCTTTGTTCTATGTGTTTTTTTAAACAAAATCTATTGATAAATACAAACAAAGACTAATATGTGTCTGCTTCATAATTAATATCGTAAACACATTCAATTCATTACGCGTATCTTTTGTTTCAGGAACCGAAACAGCAGTTCGAAGACCTCATTTGACACAATGGGGTAAGCCGTGCGAAGCGGCAGGTTATCGGACGGAATATTGGGATATAAGTGTTAGTGGTAGACAGTACGAGATTGAATAGGAGTGTTAGAAAGAAACCGCCAAGATGTATTCTATGAACTATATTGGGAAGTTCATAGCGAACTTTAGGGAGTTTTACAATGAGATTAACGGTGCGACGCTCACGGGTGCCATCGACGTGGTGGTGGTGGAGCAACCTGACGGCAGCTTCACCTGCTCGCCCTTCCACGTGCGCTTTGGCAAGCTGGGGGTGCTACGATCTAGATTCAAAGTGGTAAGTTAATTTCTTAGTCTGTCAGCTATCTCTTCGATATTTAATGTCTCACGATAGCTAAAATTCGATTTGTTCCTATAAATACAATTTAATTTGTACTATACATCTATAAATATAATAAAACGTTTAAAGTCGCGTGATATGTTTCGGAGAGGCTCAGTCTACATTATCAAGCATCGACCCGACCCGTGCAAACGCATTGCGGGCGCGACACGCACTGCAATGAAACAAGTCGCGCGTAGTGACTAAATAAAATACCTACAAGTGAATTTAACCATTTCATTTTATTTATGGATAAACAAATTACGTCTTAAAATTAGATGGTAAAATTGTATGGGAAGAACGGGTTCTTTTGTCATAGGCATAATATTAATAGGACTTCCTTTACTTACTTTATTACTGTCACAACATGTATAACCAAATCTTTTTAATTTCTTATGTCTAAGAATAATATGGGTGGATGCTATAAATTAATGAATTGATATTAATTGTGTGAATACTGAATATATGGATACTCAAAATGTAGTATAATGTAATCTTGCTTTCACGTGCTCATTTTATTTCAAGATTACAATAAATAAAACTCAACCGAATTGTCTAGAAAACTAGCCTATGTTAAAGCCATTGTTTGACAAATTCCACTTAGCTAATAAAGGCATGTCGGTTACTGAAAGAGCAAATAAAAATAGTGGAGTGGGCCGAACTGTGTAAACAACTTTTGTATTTCAATTTGAGTATGTGCCCATTAGAAGGTTTGTACGACTACAGAAATACCAATTGAGTAGGTTTATCTTTGAAGTATAAATAAACCCACTAAAGGTCCATCATTCCACCCACTTCTATTTCAAGTTTCAACATGAGAAATGCCACATAGGGCCGTCAGTTTCTCTATAATCTTCATGTCACAAATGGCCAGCGTGGGATCTATTCTTTTTAGGGTTCTATAGCCGTGGGCCGTGGCCGTAGGGTTTCATGGCAAGAACGGAAGCCTTATACACGGTGCTCGCGAACATTGCGACAGATTTTAACTATGCATTCTAGACATCATTTTTTAGATTTTTTGAATACTTTTTAACATTTCCAATACTTTTTATCATAACAACAATTTGTTAAAATTATTTTTTTAAATGATTTTTTTTTAGGGACAGTTTTTTTCGTCAAGTCTATTCTTATTTTTTGATTGTCTGGCAAAAGGTGTGGTAATGTTAGAACACATTGTGGTAGCATTGTAATCTAAAATAAGTTTAATGACGAGTTACGTCGAAAAACTTATTTCGAAAAAAGGTTAATTATCTCTGGAACCAAGCCGAATCCAGGAAATTTTATATAACATTAAATACTCTAAATATGCTCAGAAATTCAGCATTAAAATCTTTCGGTATGCTCACGAGCACCGTGTGGATTCGTCATGTCCATGTCCGTCTGTCACGGCTGTTTTATTCGGAAAGTATAAGTACAAGTAATTCAATTTGATAAGGCTATGTGTTGTATGAACCGCTTTAAAATTATGATACTAAACAGTAAAAAAAAAAACCGGTGGAGCATACATAATGTTTTTTTTTCGATATACATAAGCGTGTATCAATCGAAAGATTTTTAAAAGGTTTCTATAAGACATTTTTCTTTAAGTGAAACCGTTTTTGAGAAATAGATATCAGCTCTTAAAGTCGTAAAAAGTGTCACCGCCCTCTGTTTTTTAACTACGGGGTATAAAATTAAAAAAAAATTGTAAAAATGGAAGTGGGGAAAATCGATGTTATTAAACCGAAAAAGTATGTTTTATAGTTTTTCAAGATAGGTTGATTAACTCACTTAATTGTAATTGCTATACATATTTGCTGCTTATTCGGAACCCTTTGTGCGCGAGTCCGATTCACACTTGGCCGGTTTTTTATTCATATAATATATACGTAATTATGTTATCATCGGACGATATACGTATAATCGAAAGAGTAATTAAATTGATAGGTAATAAGTTTATCCTGTTACTGTAAGGAGACCATCCGACGTATGACGTCAAATACCGCGATACTATTAATCACGATTATTAGTAAGGTATGTCGGCAGGCAATAGTAGTCGTCTTGACTAAATAGGGAAACGTTCTCACAAGTAACTAACGACATAATGATTGAAAATTGACGGTAGAACAGCTTATATGCAATCATGCAGTATAAGTTTTTCATTTCCATTGTACTGCTACTGGTATATGTAACTATGTCTTTTTATAACTTAATCTTAACTTTTTTTAAAGGCTCCTGTGAGGCCAATTAATATTATATTTTTGTATGTATTCATTGTATATGGCCGAAACAAGATGAAGCATACTATTCAATGTTTACCCTTACAAAGAGCCAATCTTGATTTCCATGAATAACTTGCCATAAACAATTACCAGGAAACGTAATCTCTCAAAACATATATTTCACTCAATGAACGATAAAATCTGAAGTATTAAAATAGTCATATGGTCCTTCGAACCGGATAAACAAACGTTAGGTACCTACATACGATTCAAGTCCAAAGTTTACGACACGAAGTTGGCACAGAATGAGCGAATTCATTGTATAATCTGTCGCGATACTGAGAACTGATGACGAGCAGCATAGAAATTTACTACTGTCACTATTATATTAATAACGTTACATTAGAAAATACTAATGTATTTATATGATCAGTTGTACATATTATTAGTAACGACATATTTTTTGAATTATCGTTGTCGTTTATTAGACATGGACACAATCTACGTTGTGCCATAATTTTAGAATCATGGCTATTGCCTAGTATTAAACATTGATAAGGATATGTGTTGTATGAACCGCTTTAAAATTATGATACTAAACAGTAAAAAAAATTGGGTGGATCCCTCCATACATAATTTTTTTTTTCGATATACATACGTAAACATAAGCATAACGCCGCCATCTATCTCCGGTTGGATACAAAAATAAATACCTGTTCTCTTTTTTTGTCTCTGTTATAATCTAACTAAAACTTTCATGTACAAACATAGCTGAGACGATTAAATTCAATATGCTTCTCGTACAATCGTTGTCGTCGAGACATTCCCCTGCTCTAGTTATGTATTCTTGCTGTTCACCAATTTCCTCCCAAACGTATTAAATGATTGGTCTGAATCAGCTCCGCTCTCATCATTTAGCTCATTGTGAATATTAGGTCATTTCAATCCATTTTAGTTCTGTTCCATTTCATTTTATTATCTCTCAAGAAAGTCATAAATTTCCTTTTCGTGCTAAGCATGTAACCTTGGGTAGTCAAGGATGCGACATTATAAATAGATATTATAAGTACGTTGTGTTCTAAATTTCCGAAGAAACCACTATGTTCATGATTATATTATAACCGTTAATTACGGATAGCGTGTCTTCTCAGCCTTATTATAACGGTCGTGTTATTATTGTTAACATTTTTCAACCCCTCCTACACACACAACTGCACTCTAGAGGAAGTGGGGGACACCCTAGGTGACACATGTTTATGTAAAACCTATTTTCCTGGACTTTAAAATGGTTCACAGTTTGTGTTTTGGATCCGAATATTTTACCAGTAACTTGTCTTCCCCTGACATGAACTTGATTTTCCATGTAATAGGTAAATTAGGTAATGATAGCCCTTTTTCTTTATTCTTTATTTGTAAAAGAGATAGTATTATGGCATCATTCGCCAGTCAGTTTTGTGGAACTACATATGTCTACAATAAATATACGTAGTAATCATATTGTCTTGAATAGCATCGTCATTATGTATTGTATATGTATACATGAGTTAAGTTTCTATATTTATGAATCAACGGGAAGTCCAGCTCATTACTTTTCCGTCTGGAGTTTGCTGCATTTAACTTTTTTGCAACGTTCAGTTTGCAATTGTAGGTATTTATACGTTTTTATTCTCAGATCAACGCCACATGCGACTCGCGAGGAATTTTATACGACGGTTTAGCGCGAGAGGTCGCTCGCACATTCACATGGAATGTGTAGCAAATGCTAGAACGACTAGAACGTTCTTTTAGGAAATGAGAATTTTCGCTCATCGTGTTTTGGTGTGACTAGCGGTTACCGAATCAACGATTTGGTCTTAAATATATATAGAAAGTAGAGCATATCGTGCGACTCGAAGATTGTGGAATACTGGCTGAAACTAAATTTAACCTATAATTATCGTAAGATTCGTAAGCGCGGCAGGAAGATCTCAAGATGGTAAAGGGTAATAGTTGCCAAAACGAAATGGGTGATTTTCTGTAGCTGAATCACTCTGAAGATTGGAGTAGGGCCAAGTGTGAGATATTATTTCACCAGGAATGTGAAAAATATTGGCACAAATATTATTCCTGATCCGGGCACCTGTTATTTTACGGGAAGTTTCAAAGTTTACAATGCGCGGCACAGAATCATTAGATATTGTGTATACCCATGGTAAAAAGAAAGATTTGATGTATATATCACATCACATGTTAGAGATAATGTGTTTTGTCTGTGGATTCAAAGATAACCTCTGCTCTTTGATCTTGCTCGTGCTGATGCTTATGGTCAGATTACTCGAAAGGTCGGTCACGCTTATCATTAATGACGTGTGTTTATTCAGGTGGATCTGGAACTGAACGGCGAGTCTCTGCCGATACATATGAAGTTGGGGGAGTCTGGGGAAGCGTTCTTCGTGGAGGAAGTGGGTGAGGACGAGGCCGGCTGGTCCGCGCACCTCGCCACCTCGCCGATCCCGGCCGCGCGCTTTGAGCAGCTGTACGAGCCCCGACGGCGCAACTCGCTCTCCGCAGTCGAGCCCGACCATGGGCAAGCATCCGATTACACCAAGCGCAGGTAAACAATTCACCCACACCATCGTAGGCATACACGTTTACTGGTTTACGTAATGTTCATCAAAACTTTTCGTGTTACACATAGAAAGTGAGGGGGTTTGTTTAGACTATTTAATTATCCTATTTACATTCGCGTGCAATTTGAAAGCGAACTGCGTTTACGTTGTATTATGTTAATGTAAGATGCATCGAGCCGTTAGAATTGAAAGAGTTGCCTGCAATTAGCGATTCGCGCTTGTAATTTCCATATTTGCTTGCAGGTATACCGCCGACGGTCAGTCGATACAGAAACCAGACATAAATAAAATTAAACAGGCGAAAAAAGATGCTAAACCCGCTAGCGATCACGATAACGATGCGTTGTTCGAGATGGATGGATTGGACGGCCCCGACGAGACGCCGACTAACTGGGGCGATTCGCGGACGCCTAAAACGTTTTCGGCGACACAGCTGGAGGCCGGGAGCGAGGCCAAACAGACCGTGCAAATGATCAGCGCGCACAACGACTTCCGCCCCATCGAGGCCGCCTCTATCCTTGAAGATACTAAAGTCAACGGAAACGGAAAGAAGAAGAAGAAAACTAGGAAAGTTAGTTCTAAGAAGAAGCACCAAAGAAAATCATCGACGAGCTCCATTTCCAGTCAGTCAGACCGCGCCGGCTCGGAGCAGCGCGCCTCACAACCTACAGCCATCCCCAATGCCACAGATATCAATTTCTTCAGCGATAACGAAGTCAATGCCGCAACACTTAGGTGAGTCAACATATATTTTAACTCGGTGTGTGATTGGTCTTGAATAGCATTCGCATGAATATCATGTCTTACTGCCTCCATACAGCGAGGTCTGATTTGAAATAGGAATGTACTAGTAATAACTAATCAGTTTTATTTATTTATGAACAAATCATAAATTGAGTTAGTCAGTGTGGCGGAAGAGAATATTCCATCTAGGGAAGCGTAAGATTTTATTATACCCAACAAAGAGCGGAATACTATTTCCTACCATAAAGACGTTCTGAGTAGAGATCATTGACCGCTTAGGGTGACAATGTTACGAATTGAGTTGTATTTGAGCGCGTGCCTGGTTGCAGCGAAGAGATGTCGAACCTGAAGCTGACCGGGGACCACCGCATCCCGCTGGCGCTCTCCGACACCGCGTTCGAGGTGCACGCCGCCTCCAGAAACGCGTAAACATTAACAATATTACTACCACCGCATCTCGCTTGCACTACTCTACTTACCTGTGTTCGTCTAGTCTTGCTGCATTTATTAATTTGGAATCGGCTTGAGCCGATCATGATTGAGCTAACTATTTGTTCGTAGGTACGCATATCGTTGATTTAGAATAAATAACACGAAAACAGATTGCTCCTGTCTGTAAATTGCATCATTGGTGGCGATATATGTAAAAGCTCTATCTGATCGGTTTGAAGCGATTGTGCATTGATAATGTGGTGAGACTTAAATGCCCTATTTCGATTAAACATGCGGTCGGTGCTTAGCTTTAGTTATCACTAGATGCATATCATGCTTTCAGTAGAGCAAATAATGATATCATATAATGGCATTTTAGGATATCACTAGAACCCCCATAATATCTCCTCCCCATATCCCCCATATATCCTCATGTATCCTTTATCGTTCCATAATATATTTCCATGTTTTCCGATATAGTTTCCCAGCGACCTTCTGACTGATTAATTTAGCTATCTAATCGCTAACTTATCAAAAATGTTTGGTTTTAACAGTTTTGAACAACACCTGTTCAGTTACGTAAACGCACAGAAATATATGTTTTTGGAAGCGAAGATAACGCGTAATTAATATCGTTGCGCTTTCTAAAAGTACTCGTAACAATAGTATGCCACGACTTACTAAATCATGACGTCGCGTCGTTAACGGAACTTGCTCGTTAACCATTTGAGCGCCAAAGACGGCGAATCACGTCTGCGTAATTGTTTACCCCAGATGCCACATTGTCATTCCAAAAAAAAATTATCATCAGGGGTACATTATTTTGCGTTCGACCTTTGGCGCTCAAAGACGCATTCCTTTTACCGTACGAGCACTGAAGTATTTTTCTCTATAGGGGATCCCGCGGAGGCACGCCAGTCCAATCAGACACGGAGGTCGAGTTGGCTAGAACCGCGAAGGGCGACAAGTCGTCCCAGTCATGGCGGTGGGGCGAACTCCCCGAGCCCCCGGTGCGGACCGAGTGCGCGAGCTCACCCACAGAGCTGGGGTCTTCTGCTACCCCTGGGTCCCCGGCCTCTCCTGGGACCCCGGGTACTCCCGGCTCACCAGCGGAACCTCTCAGCTCGGATGAAGGTATTTGGCTATAATTAGTACTGTTTGTTTTCGCCATACGATGACATTTATTATTTCCTTGAACCCTAGAATAATAGTTTTCTGTATTATATACTAGTATTCTGCTATCTTGAAATCAAATTATACAAATAACAAAATAAATAGAATAATAAACTATGCTTAATTGACACAAATGGTTGACTAGAACTTTTCTGGTTTATAGGTACCGTACAGTTCGGCGTTTGTCATCAATCGACGCCATTTAGTAAAATAAACACAAAACAGATAAACCAATAAAGATGAAAACAAAAAACTAAATATCCTATGTCAGTCGAAGTCGCATTTGGTAACCCTCTTCTAAGGCTCTGTACCAACCCAGTTAAATATGAACATTTACCCCCCTCCCTCATTCAAAAACGTGTGCTAACTTAGCAAGCCGCTAAGTATTATTTGTCTCTTTCGGTCTTATCAATATGTCCATAAGAACGAAAGGGGCAAGCAATTTGTCATCAGTCAAAACTTCTTTCTTCGACCTTCAAAACGACTGACCCATATTGTTTTATTTAGAGCGCGCGGGCCGCTCCGGCGTTTTCAGCGGTATGTTCCGCTTCATGTCGACGCGGGAGGCGGGCGCGGCCGAGGGCGTGTACCTTGACGACCTGGACCGGGGACAGGTGGACCCCGATCTGTACTTCCCGAAACACCACGTGGGGCGGCATCGGAGCGGTAAGCGTCTCACTCTGACAGGCTTCCCTAGGAAATTAGTTCAGGCAGGAGCTCCTATTGGGTTGTTTAGAGCGCGCGGTTCATTAGGCTTGGTACTCCATGTCGACGCGGAAGGGAGCGTACTTCGACGACCTGGACCGGGGACAGGTGGACCCAGATCTGTACTTCCCGAAACATCACGTGGGGCGGCATCGGAGCGGTGAGCGTCTTACTCCGACAGGCTTCCCTAGGAAATTAGCTCAGACAGGAGCTCCTATTGGGTTGTTTAGAGCGCGCGGTTCATTAGGCTTGGTACTTCATGTCGACGCGGGAGGGAGCGTACTTCGACGACCTGGACCGGGGACAGGTGGACCCCGACCTGTACTTCCCGAAACACCACTTGGGGCGGCATCGGAGCGGTGAGCGTCTTACTCCAACAGACTCGTCTAGGAAATTAGTTCCGGCCGGAGCTCCTCTCCCCGCGAATGGGTTGTTAAAAGCGCGCGGTTCATTAGGCTTGGTACTTCATGGCGACGCGGGAGGGAGCGTACTTCGACGACCTGGACCGGGGACAGGTGGAACCCGATCTGTACTTCCGGAAACACCCTCTCTGGGTTGTACTAAACCATCGCTCACCGTCAAATTGTTCGCTTAGTTTTGTTGTATTAGGTACTTTCATAGTAATCGGCTGAGTAACGTTCTGGCGGGGTTCCTCACCCCGTTGTCGCTTATACATTGACGACCTGGAGCGGGGACAAGTAAACTCAGATTATTTATGCTACTTGAACACCAAGTAGCTATGCATTAGAGTGGTCAGTGTGCCTAGAAGAACTCTAAGCTCTGCCTACAGTTACTAAAATAGTATATAGTTCACAAACAATAGGTAATTAAAAATGTAAGTGTTTGTAATATGACTCACTACACTTTAAAAACTATGTTTACAAATGCACCTTTTTCAGATCCATTGTTACAATTCAGTGCTGCTCTTTCTAATTCAGTGACCTAGCTAGATTATTTCTCTTAGAATAATAAAATAACAATTCAGCGTTCGCATTCTAGTTTGTTATTTCTACCATGGATAGAAGTAAATCGTCTATGTTTACAGGTCTAGCGAACGCATCCCACGAGAGCACGGGGCCTACTGAAGAGGAGTACGAGTCCGGCAACGGGCCCTCGCTGCCGCAATCGCCGGCCTCGCTCGAGCCGCAGCTCGACTCGGACGACGACGAGAAACTACTCGCCAAGTAAGTTGCTGAACTAACGAGGCTGAATCAGTGCGAGGCCGCGAGGCCGATAAAATGATTGCTCTGCTAAACTCTTGACTTTTCACACGTTTCGACAAGTTTTCTTTATTCTTTATTGTACTTGGAAGCTGCAACTATTCTCCATGGTCCTAGCTATAGCATTCCACCAGATGAGAATCTTGACACGATAGTGTTCCACTTTTTTTTTAATAGATGTATATAAGTTATATTTTGCACCGATCGCCGATTTTGATTCCTATTACCAATATCTCCTGTAATTCTGTATAATTTCGTTCAACTCTTTGTGACATGAATATATGAGTCAGTAATTAAATATGTAATAGTACTTACTAATTTATTTTATACAAGATGCGTTTTTTGTTTATACTAGGTTGTCGTAGTAGGTGACCTCCGAGACGAAAAGAGTTAAATAGGCTTCTAACATTTTTATAATTTAGGTAGGTACTGGTAAAAACACAATGTCGATTCAGAATTTAAGTTTTACTTCATGACCTGACCTGAATTCCTGTGTACGTCTTTTGTTCATATGACCTCGAATTTGTATTGTAGTTGGCAATAACTGGGTTAAAATGTGCCTCAACCAATAGTCAACTTCTAAGGAAGAGTAAGAGGAAAAAATACTTAGTGGAATAATTCTTAATAATGGATATTGACCTGTTCACTAAGTAAAGCATGTTCGATGGAAATGCATGCAGGTACTTGTAACATTGAACTCGTTCAACATTAAAACATTTTATAGCTCTTTTACTCTCGTATGAGTCCGGGCTAGCCCCTGTTAGTCAGACTGTTGTAAACTACGAAGAATTATAGCATTACTTAATTAAAATTACCAGCATCTAGCGGGCCAGCAAGGCGGTGGCAACTAACAGGTTACTGATTGTCTCCTGTTCGTTGCCGCCGCGATTTGGGCTCTACTTTTCACTTACGATCAGGTGGAGTGGAGCCACTTTGTTGTGCCAACATAAAAAAAAAAAAAATTGTGTAAGGTTTTACTTAAAATTAGGTATATTGTTAAAGTCCATTTCAAATACGAAGGCCCGATTCCACTTGACAAAGTCATTAGGCGTTAACAATAGGATCAGTGATAGCAAAAGATACCTGGCCAGACCCTTCTGTGGCATGATATTTTTTGCATACATCGGTGTACGACACGTGCCAATTTGTAGTGGACCAATTAAATGACAAAAGTTTCGAGTGGCATCGGGCCTCCGTATTTGAAATGGACTATAACTAAGTAATTCTTTATCAACCGGAAACCGAAAATTAATCATCGCAATCTTTCGTCACTAATAATGATAATATGGAAGATAATAATATTTAGCATTGTCAAGTTCACCGTCTACAAGCAAAACAAATGAGCAAAATTATGATGTTGATGTTACCTTCCCTTGAATAGATGTGAACTGTCCATAATTACGTAACTGATTACATATTAGTTTCAACCGGTCAGGTCACTGTGGCTTGGCTTGGTAACGCTTTACCCTTGATTTTATTCAAATGTTTGTTTGCCATATATGGAGAATGTGTTTACATAATGTGACGTATGCTCGAAAGCTTTATTTGTCCCAACGTTATGTGTTTATTGTATACATATAATATAGTTCAAGATAGAGTTGTCCAATAAAAATATATGATTAGGTATTTATCACAAAAGTTTGGGAAGAAGATGACATTCATGATGGGTTCCGGGTTTTGGTCATATTTGATATATGACTTATTTAGCTTCATTTGTTCATTTTGAGATTTTAGTTATGTAAGGTAACCACCCTTGGATGGATGATTAATAAAAAGTAATTTAATTGAATAATGATCTCAAGCATAAAACTATTCGTTAGTAAAGTAACGTTCAAGCTCGAGACTTGTTTCTGGTTTCACTTTTCTAGTTCTCACTTTATGACAAAATATTTTGCTTAGTTGGATCATTCTGAGCTGATAGTGATTTACGCCCTTATTCATAAACGTTTGCTAACTTAATAAGCCGCTAATAATTGTTTGTCCCTTTTGCTCTTATGGACACATTGTTAAGACCGAAAGGGACAAACAATTATTAGCGGCTTGTTAAGTTAGCAGACGTTTATGAATAAGGGGGTTAGACTATTGATTTTGCCAGATTTTTGTGTGGCCGTGTGGTGACGGCAGTAAGAATACATTTGTCATCACCCCAACTCCTCCTACGGGTGTCGTAAGAGTCGACTAAAGGATTGAAGTGGCACTAACCATTATTTGATAAAAGATTGATGACGGGCAGCAGCGACATCATAGGGGACACATTACTGCGATCGCCAATCCGCTTGCCCAGCGTGGCGATTATGGGCATTTACCTCCTAATGCGTCTATACGCATAGTTAATAGGAGAGGCCTACGTCCAGTGGACTATCATAGGCTGATGATGATGATGATGAGATTAGTGTGATGATAATATTTGTGCGTGGCATGAGTCGGGGTCGGGGCCTCCGAAGGGCGTCATGGTGGGCAAATCGCTGGAGTGGGGTTTAGTGGGTGAACTCCCTTCACTGGGAGAGGGGTAAAGAGTTGAAGAGTCCCACATGCCTTCCCGCGGAAGGACGATGCGTAAAGGCATTCCTTAAAAAAAGTATAATAATAATAAATAAATAAATATCTTGGGACATCTTACACATATCGACTTAGTCCCCCGGTAAGCTCAAATAAGGCTTGTGATGTGGTACCAGGCGACGATATATATAATAGATATACAGGGTGGAAAAAGATTTTGGGTCAGTGAGGGCAGCTACCAGATCCCGTGTAGCTACGCGAAAATGGTCTTAGAAGACCTTCCCGCGATTTTCAATTAAAGAAGATTAGCGTTTTCAGATTTTGGAAAAAGTATACAGGGTGCGAGGAAATGGTCATTTTTGAGAAACTTTTTTTTTTGATGCCAATCGATCCTGTTTCTGTTCAGGATCAAAAGCTTGTATGGGATCAAAAAAAAATTTTCGGCTATAAAAGCCACAAATCGAGATTTTAAATTCTCATACAAATTGTATAAAAATTAAAAATTATTTTTCACCCTTATTTTTTTATGCCTATCGATTCCATTCCTACCCAGTACCAATAGTTTCCTACGGGTCAACTTATGGCAATGTACAAAAAATCCAAAATTTCAAGAAAACCGTTTTCATACTTTTACTATGGAAAAAAAGTGAAACCTTAATTACTTTATCTGTCACGATAATTTGTCGTCCTATGCTAAATGATAATAATAATACTGTATGAAATCTTTGGCAACATTAATTAGCGTCACAGATAATGTAATTAATTTTTACTTTTTTCCCATAGTCAATGTATGAAAACAGTTTTTTTTTTTGTTTTTTTTTTACGTTGCCGTAAGGGCTTGTGCATAAATCACGCGAGGTCCTATAAGGGGGGAGGGGGTCCAAGAAAACATCACGAAAGATCACGGTAGGGGAGGGGGGGGGTACAAGGAGACCTCACGTGTTTTTTTGTACGATGAACAAACTAAGAAATATTGTCAATTTCGGCGAGCGAACGTGAAAAGTTGAATGAAAAAAATACACGTGAGACTGCTGGGGGGGGGGGGGGGGGGGGGCTAGCCAAGAAGCTCACCAAACATCACCATGGGGGAGGGGGGGGGTCAAAAAGTAGCCAAAAAAACATCACATGATTTATGCATGAGCCCTAAGTTGACCCCTAGGAAACTATTGGTACTGGATAGAAATGGAATCGATTGGCATAAAAAAATAAGGGTGAAAAATAATTTTTAATTTTCATACAATTTGTATGAGAATTTAAAATCTCGATTTGTGGCTTTTCTAGCCGAAAATTTTTTTTTGGTCCCATACAAGCTTTCAGAAACAGGATCGATTGGCATCAAAAAAAAAGTTTCTCAAAAATGACCATTGCCTCGCACCCTGTATACTCAATCCAAAATCTGAAAACGCTAATCTTCTTTAATTGAAAATCGCGGGAAGGTCTTCTAAGACCATTTTCACGTAGCTACACGGGATCTGATAGCTGACCTCACTGACCCAAAATCTTTTTCCACCCTGTATACATATAGATACTTGAATACATAGACAGCCACGACCAAGGAACAAATATTTGTGATAAATAAATACACAAATAATGCCCTCGCCAGAATTCGAACCCGTAACCTCCAGCTTCGTAGGCAGAGTCACTACACTAGGCTACGGAGGCTGTCAAAAGGCTGGCTGTGGAGTATGATACATAATATTTCTTTCTCCCACAGAGGCCAAGTCGGCGTATACGTCCGCGAAGACCAAGTGTCCCGCGCGTTGCCGTTCGAAGAGTTCTGCACCAACGGCGGAGCCCTGGCGGCGCAGGGCCGGCTGGTGGTGCGGCTCGGCGACCGCTGGCTGCCGTGGCGGAGCGCCGGCCCGCTGCTGCTGTCGCTGCTGGCCTACAGGCGGCCGCTGCCTAGCGTGAGTGTCGCTGTACACCGTACCACACGTCTAGTATACGGGCATACAAGACCAAGTGTCCCGCGCAAGAGTTCTGCACCAACGGCGGAGCCCTGGCGGCGCAGGGCCGGCTGGTGGTGCGGCTCGGCGACCGCTGGCTGCCGTGGCGGAGCGCCGGCCCGCTGCTGCTGTCGCTGCTGGCCTACAGGCGGCCGCTGCCTAGCGTGAGTGTCGCTGTACACCGTACCACACGTCTAGTATACGGGCATACAAGACCAAGTGTCCCGCGCAAGAGTTCTGCACCAACGGCGGAGCCCTGGCGGCGCAGGGCCGGCTGGTGGTGCGGCTCGGCGACCGCTGGCTGCCGTGGCGGAGCGCCGGCCCGCTGCTGCTGTCGCTGCTGGCCTACAGGCGGCCGCTGCCTAGCGTGAGTGTCGCTGTACACCGTACCACACGTCTAGTATACGGGCATACAAGACCAAGTGTCCCGCGCAAGAGTTCTGCACCAACGGCGGAGCCCTGGCGGCGCAGGGCCGGCTGGTGGTGCGGCTCGGCGACCGCTGGCTGCCGTGGCGGAGCGCCGGCCCGCTGCTGCTGTCGCTGCTGGCCTACAGGCGGCCGCTGCCTAGCGTGAGTGTCGCTGTACACCGTACCACACGTCTAGTATACGGGCATACAAGACCAAGTGTCCCGCGCAAGAGTTCTGCACCAACGGCGGAGCCCTGGCGGCGCAGGGCCGGCTGGTGGTGCGGCTCGGCGACCGCTGGCTGCCGTGGCGGAGCGCCGGCCCGCTGCTGCTGTCGCTGCTGGCCTACAGGCGGCCGCTGCCTAGCGTGAGTGTCGCTGTACACCGTACCACACTCGTCTAGTATATACAAGACCAAGTGTCCCGCGCAAGAGTTCTGCACCAACGGCGGAGCCCTGGCGGCGCAGGGCCGGCTGGTGGTGCGGCTCGGCGACCGCTGGCTGCCGTGGCGGAGCGCCGGCCCGCTGCTGCTGTCGCTGCTGGCCTACAGGCGGCCGCTGCCTAGCGTGAGTGTCGCTGTACACCGTACCACCTCGTCTAGTATACAGGCATTTACAAGACCAAGTGTCCCGCGCAAGAGTTCTGCACCAACGGCGGAGCCCTGGCGGCGCAGGGCCGGCTGGTGGTGCGGCTCGGCGACCGCTGGCTGCCGTGGCGGAGCGCCGGCCCGCTGCTGCTGTCGCTGCTGGCCTACAGGCGGCCGCTGCCTAGCGTGAGTGTCGCTGTACACCGTACCACCTCGTCTAGTACGAGCCCCGATGCAGTGGAGTTCGTCTAGTTCGAAACAATTTTTACAAATTTTTGAATATTTTAAAAATGATCACATTATGCTAATGATAAATTGTATGAACGTTAGTCATGGTTAATGTACTACATTTCAAGAGACACAACAATCTGAAGTACGCTTTTGTTGTTTAATAAATCGATTGTAACAAACCAGTGTCTAAATTATATTTTCGTTCACCACCGTAATTCCGCGCTTATAAGCTTGACGCAAAATTCGCAGTGCATCAGGTGTACCATGTCGTCTTTAATATTAATGGCGTTCTTTACATTCATTGATTATTTACAAAATTAAAAATTGTGGAAAAAAATTAATAAAATAGTTTTTTTTTAAATTATGATTTATTAAATCCAAATATTTTATACTCAAAGAAACTACTTTAGTACTACTATTGAATAGTGAAGGTTTTGTCTCTAAACCTTTTCCCCCGGATGAACGGGATAATCTCGAAAAACTGTCTAACTGGACGAGAACATATGCATCGGGGCTCGTATACGGGCATTTACAAGACCAAGTGTCCCGCGCAAGAGTTCTGCACCAACGGCGGAGCCCTGGCGGCGCAGGGCCGGCTGGTGGTGCGGCTCGGCGACCGCTGGCTGCCGTGGCGGAGCGCCGGCCCGCTGCTGCTGTCGCTGCTGGCCTACAGGCGGCCGCTGCCTAGCGTGAGTGTCGCTGTACACCGTACCACACGTCTAGTATACGGGCATTCAAGACCAAGTGTCCCGCGCAAGAGTTCTGCACCAACGGCGGAGCCCTGGCGGCGCAGGGCCGGCTGGTGGTGCGGCTCGGCGACCGCTGGCTGCCGTGGCGGAGCGCCGGCCCGCTGCTGCTGTCGCTGCTGGCCTACAGGCGGCCGCTGCCTAGCGTGAGTGTCGCTGTACACCGTACCACACGTCTAGTATACGGGCATTCAAGACCAAGTGTCCCGCGCAAGAGTTCTGCACCAACGGCGGAGCCCTGGCGGCGCAGGGCCGGCTGGTGGTGCGGCTCGGCGACCGCTGGCTGCCGTGGCGGAGCGCCGGCCCGCTGCTGCTGTCGCTGCTGGCCTACAGGCGGCCGCTGCCTAGCGTGAGTGTCGCTGTACACCGTACCACACGTCTAGTATACGGCCATTTTATTTATTTATTTATTTAATCTTTATTGCACAAAAAGAAAAATACAATTGTACAAAAGGCGGACTTAATGCTACAAGGCATTCTCTACCAGTCAACCTTCGGGCAAAGCAGAAAATATGTAGGCGGTGCGATAAATGCAGAGTTAAAATTACAAAAAAAAGGTAAATAGTATAACTTAACTGATAATTTAATATTAAAAAAAAACACAATATAAAGTAAAATATACACATATGGAAATATTATATATATACATAAATTACATACATTTACATAATAATAACAGATGAAACTTGCAAACAAAAACACTAGGAATTTGCCATTTTACCAGCAAAATACTCGACTTAAAGGTTTTTTAAAAGAGAACTTATTTGGGCACTGTCTAATTTTAACTGGCATTTTCACTTCTAGGGACACCCAATTAGCTTAAATAAATAAATATCTTAGGACATCTTACACAAATCGACCTAGTCCCACGGTAAGGTCAATTAAGGCTTGTGATGTGGGTACCAGGCGACGATATATATAATATAGATTAGATACATATAGATACTGAAATAGGTACATAGACAGCCATGACCAACGAACAAACATTTGTAATAAATAAATACACAAAGAATGCCCTCGCCGGGATTCGAACCCGGAACCTCCAGCTTCGTAGCAGGGTCACTACCAACTAGGCTACGGAGGCTGACAAAAAAGTTAACTTCGATGTCAGCTTTGTAACGACAATTAAGCATGAAAATTTACGTAAATCCTGTGATGTGCACAACTCGTCAGTCACACACAGTATCAATATTTTATGTCGAAACACTCGTTATATTTCACCACTTAGAGTATTTACCTACTTAGAAGATGTAGGTACATGTCGCAAAAAACGAGAAACACTTAGAGACTCATTATAAAATAATATTACGCGGAGTGACAGGTTGCGTGGGTGGAGCATACTCACTTACATGCTTCTTATTCATATATGTATAGATTTTTTCTCTTAATAGATTTATATTTTGGCAAACTACCTGAAGATGTATTCCTGATATTTCCGTTGCGATATTATTTACTTTGAAATAGTAAGCTCAAACCAGAAGGCATTATTTTATTTTATCAAAATCGCTCACTTTACGGAATTAACAATGACGCAATATCGCCGGTATACGTACTCAACCTCGTATCTGCAAAACTCAATTGATGAAAAAATAAAACACCCGTAATCAGAGTGAAAAAAAGCTGACATTTCCATGATGAGATCCGAGTTTGCGTAAGCATAGCCACGATATAATTTTGCATGTCTTTGTCAACCGCTAAAAATTAACATTGTAGTTTCCTGCAGGCTGTCAATATGCCATTGGACGTAGTTTAGCGAAAAGGATCCAACCTCAAAAAATTGTCATTGAAAAGATTGACTTTTATTTTTGACGGAAGGTTGAAGTTTTATTGACACATTTGTGGGTTGAATCCTTTTCCCTAAACTACGTCCCATTCTGCAATCGTATAACAGACGATAAGTAATGACTATTTCCATACATTATTATGGTCACGTGACTTATCGCTTATCGTATACGTCTGCAGAATGGCATCTTGGCTAGACCTACTGGAAAACTACATATCTTTGGTAGAGTATAAAATGTTGTTGTATCCTCAGCGTGTGCTGGAAGCGCTAGAGAAGAGCATGGAGAAGGAAGGCTCGGAGCCGCCGGCGGACGCCAAGCCGCGCGGCTACTCGTGGTGGAGCTGGCGCCGCTCCAACGCCGAAGCCAAACGGTAACTACCTTACAACGTTGTATCCTCAGCGAGTGCTGGAAGCGCTAGAGAAGAGCATGGAGAAGGAAGGCTCGGAGCCGCCGGCGGACGCCAAGCCGCGCGGCTACTCGTGGTGGAGCTGGCGCCGCTCCAACGCCGAAGCCAAACGGTAACTACCTTACAACGTTGTTGTATCCTCAGCGTGTGCTGGAAGCGCTAGAGAAGAGCATGGAGAAGGAAGGCTCGGAGCCGCCGGCGGACGCCAAGCCGCGCGGCTACTCGTGGTGGAGCTGGCGCCGCTCCAACGCCGAAGCCAAACGGTAACTACCTTACAACGTTGTTGTATCCTCAGCGAGTGCTGGAAGCGCTAGAGAAGAGCATGGAGAAGGAAGGCTCGGAGCCACTCCAACGCCGAAGCCAAACGGTAACTACCTTACAACGTTGTTGTATCCTCAGCGAGTGCTGGAAGCTAGAGAAGAGCATGGAGAAGGAAGGCTCGGAGCCGCTCCAACGCCGAAGCCAAACGGTAACTACCTTACAACGTTGTTGTATCCTCAGCGAGTGCTGGAAGCGCTAGAGAAGAGCATGGAGAAGGAAGGGTCGGAGCCACTCCAACGCCGAAGCCAAACGGTAACTACCTTACAACGTTGTTGTATCCTCAGCGAGTGCTGGAAGCGCTAGAGAAGAGCATGGAGAAGGAAGGGTCGGAGCCACTCCAACGCCGAAGCCAAACGGTAACTACCACTTTGTCGGCGTGATTCATATTTATACCTGTACCACATTGCAAAGTTCTCCTGTGTCACGCGGACCGCCCGCGCGGAGCAATTATGTATTGAATTAATAGCGCGTTTCAGACTGGCGCAGTTTGAAACGCGCCATTGATTCAATACATATTTGCTCCGCGCGGAGAGATCCGTGCGGGCGGCCCGTGTGACACAGGAATCAGCCTTATACTAACGGCCACTAAGCTATGCTGCGGACAGACAGACGGACAGAAGACGTAGCGAAACTATAAGGGTTCCTAGTTTACTACGGAACCCTAATTATAGTAATTATTAATGTATAAACTCAAGTACTTTTAGTCATTGTGCGCGACATGTTTCGGTATCTACCTTTTACAGCTTGTTTCGATTCTATCACTTGCGTTACCTTTTTATAACCTAAACATTTGCTATGAAGCTTTTAAGAACTGCGAACATCGCGGGGTTACTCTGCCGTGCTAAGTAAAAAAGACGCATCTCTTATAGTAGTTCTAGAGATACGTCCTTTTTAGTTAGCACGGCAGTACTGCGTTTGAGAGCTTGTTTCTACGCGATTAGAAGCGCTACATAGATGCATTTTCTACAGTTTCATAGTAGAACAATATATCGTCGGCTGACAAGCAAAACTCACTATAAAAACTGTTACTACTCTTAGCAACTTCTTATGTCAGTATTAAATCAGAACCTAGATACGATATCAATTTCAAGTAGGTATTTGTTACTTAGTGAGTTTTGGTTGTCAACCGACGATATGTTTTCTCCAAAGAGATTATTTAAATTTTCTTTTTCGAGTTAATACGAACACGGGGTCTACGACATGTTATTTTTTACAACCACAATCACCAAGATAATATCTCAATTAAATCCTATATACATTCCGAAATGAATTTGGGATAAAATCTGAATCTGCTAATAATCACAATTATTGGGTTTAATTTATCAAATATAGAATTTTAATAGTATGACTTATATTTAATACAAATATAATATTATTATAGTTCGACTTTTCCGCAAAGGAAAAATTTCCACGCTAATCGGAATTGAATGTGAATTGAAATTCACATACTAATTAAATAATGTCGTGAATGACGTATATTTTATTTAGCAGCTGTTGTTACGTGAATTACATTTGTCGTGCACAAATAAGGTTTGACTAGTATAACATGATTAGCGTAGCACGATACAACTACGATAATTATGCTAAAATTATACGATGATATTTACTATTGTTTGTCTTTCTCATAGCACGGAGCCTACAAAGGATGATTTCAATAAGAGCGCAAGTTTCCAAGAAACGGAATTTAATAGTTTAGAATTAAAGATGGAAGCTGAAGGAATAGTTGCCGAAGAGGTCCATGAGGTGCTCGAAATACAGCAAGAAACTTTGGGCGCAGAAGAGGTCAAAGAACCAATTGATCACGTCGAACCTACTCAAGAACAAGAACCTAGGGACGAGGGCCCGACTATGCTGCCGGAAAACAAACCTCACGACCAAGGTAATAAAGACATAAAAATACCATACCAATTCCCTTATGAAGATGACTCAGTAGTTTTTTGCACAAAAAACGGCTCTTGTTAAAAGTCAACACCCTTGCCGGTCCAAAGTCCGAGTCGGTTTTTTATTACGGCACGTGCTGTGGTCGTGCTTGGCGTGTCTATTAATGTCCTATCTTTCACACTTTCATAATTTTGCGGTTATTTTTATCTACCACAATTGTATAGTACTTTGTTCGTACCTACGACTGATATCACACATGGTGCGTTACGCCGTTTTGCATTGTGTATGATTGTGTTAATATGAATACGCTAGACTAGTTGAATGTAGCCATTGCGGAATGAAAAGGGCGTTAATAACGTGTGTATCGTATGGATATTGACGTTTTTGTTAAGAGCTAAACTCATTAGGCACATGTCTGATGCGCATTAGTCAGGTTCCTTTGACCTTTGCACCCTACCTACTACTAGGGGCCTCTTTCCACTTGAAATATTACGAGGGTGGATTGGAAAGTTTTGAGCCTAACTTATAAAAAAACGAATTTAGTCTAAATAATTATTTTATTTCTCTACATAATCTCCAGAACGATCTATACACTTTTGCCATCTGGTTTCTAAGTTTCGAATTCCTTGTGAAAAGAAGAATTTTCAAGGTCATCAAAATATTCAGCTACAGCTTCTTGTAACTCGATGTTTGACGAGAATTTTCGTCCTGCCATGTGTTTTTTTAGATTGGGGAAGAGATGGTAGTCGGACGGGCAACAATTCAAAGCCACAATTATGTATTTTGTGCAATTGATTTCGCTGCTGTATGGACAGGAGCATTGTCTTGGTGGAATAATATTTTCTTAGACAGCATACCAGGCCTTTTTATTTTTATTTCTTCACGAAAACGTAGTAAAAGTGTGCAATAATAATCTGCATTTATGGTTTTTCCCTTTTCAAGAAAGTCAATCATAATGATCCCTCTACAGTCCAAAATAACAGGAGCCATTACCTTCTTGGTTGACAATACGGTCCTAGCTTTTTTAGGGGGTGGCGAACCTGCTCTTTTCCATTGATTTGATTGTACTTTTGTCTCTGGTGTATTGTGGTGAACCCAAGTTTCATCCATAGTTATGAAACGGCTAATAAAATTTTGAGGATCTCGTAATTCACTAAGAAAAGATATGTTTACAGATGTAGTGAGTGATTAATTAATCTATTGTCTGTAAGTCTCTGCACTTAAACTATAAATATACGAAAAAAGCTATAAATATATCCTTGATTGACTTATACACTATCGTGTCAACAGTACTTTCGAATCCCATTCTAATCGCGGTTTGATAATAAGAGTGTTGCTGTTTAGTGAGTCAGACAACATTTTAATAATGCAATTGCTCGAAAAAATATTTGGAAGGTTTTATAAATATAGTTACAGATGTAGTGAGAAATGACTTGCCTTCGGAAACGTTCGTCAACGTCATGCTGTTTCAGTCTATCTCACTGAGACTGACAGTAATAGCTGTCATGCTACTTCAGTCAGACTCGGTGACACTGCCTGAAACAGCATGTGTTTACGAACGTTTCCGAAGGCAAGTAATTTCTCACTACACCTGTATAATTTGCAGTAGAGCACCCAGAGCCGAGCTCTTCGGACTCCGAGCAGGAGCAGGCGCAGCGGCCGTCGCGGAGACACTCCACCTTCCGGAAAACGCTTCGCCTCTCCTCAGACCAGATCGTTAGTACCATTGATGACAAACTTTGCTAAAACTATTTTATATGAATATGTTTTAATAGTCTGTTGAGTAATGTTGATTGGCCTGTGAAGTGTATTGTGCATCCGGCCCTCACCCTTCGTATATATCTAACTTTCAAAATGTCAAAAGTTTTTTTACGGCGGCATAGGAAAGGTTAATTTGCAGGTTTTATCGCAGCAAGTGAACCGCGCCATTTGGTTCAATAAAGTTTACTTAACCATTTTTCACAAGATTATTTTAAAGACGGAACCCGAAGATCAGGTTGTTTGAATTGTTAAGAAAAATGTTTTCAGCCATCTTAATTAGAAAACCCTACTTCCGCTTTATACTTGACTGCAGTAGAATTTTGAACTTTATTATTAGTATCACAGAATATGGTGGAAAAGTAAACCTTTTGGCTGTTCTTAATGGAATAATTTCGAATACTCCGTAAACATATTATAGTTATTTATACGGCTGGTGAATAATAAGAGGCGTTAAACATGAGCGTGGTTTTATGAATCGAGCCGTAGGCTAGTTTCATAAGATCAGACTAGTGTTTAATGCCGCTTTTGAATACATAATAGGGAAATTATGATATGCCTGTAGATAAACAATGCTAATCTCTCTGCCTCGGGTCAGTTCTAAAATATGGCACGTGTACGTAGACGTGTAAAGAGCTTCATTATTTTGTCAGAAAAACCTCAACCTCCGCGAGGGCATGAACGAGATGGTGTTCAGCGTGACGACCGCGTACCAGGGCACCACGCGCTGCAAGTGCAACGTGTTCCGCTGGCGGTACGACGACAAGATCGTCATCTCCGACATCGACGGCACCATCACCAAGTGAGTTGCCGACATACTAATTACACTTACAGATGTAGTAAGAAATGACTTGCCTTCGGAAACGTTCGTCAACGTCATGCTGTTTCAGTCTATCTCACTGAGACTGACAGTAATAGCTGTCATGCTACTTCAGTCAGACTCGGTGACACTGCCTGAAACAGCATGTGTTTACGAACGTTTCCGAAGGCAAGTAATTTCTCGCTACACCTGTTAATGCACTTGGACCGTGCCGTGTGGTGACGGCAGTAAGAATACATTTGTCACCACCCCAACTCCTCCTGCGGGTGTCGTAAGAGTCGACTAAGGAATTGAAGTGTCACTGACCACTATTTGATTAAAGATTGATGATGGGCAGCAGCGTCATCATAGTGGACACATTACTGCGATCGCCAATCCGCTTGCCCAGCGTGGCGATTATGGGCATTTACCTCCTATGCGTCTATCTATACGCATAGTTAATAGGAGAGGTCTACGTCCTGCAGTGGACTATCATAGGCTGATGATGATGATGATGATGATGCACTTGGACCATTTTTTTTTCAGAGTTGTTACACCCACTTTTTTGTAACATGGGTATTTTTTTATGATTTCTACTCAGAGATCGAAAGGTCAGAGAGATACTCAGGATCGAAAGGGCTCGCGATTCAGAGTGGAAATCTTATTAACACGTTCGCCTCCAGTACTATTTCACTAAGCGCTAACACTATGCCGATCGAAATTATCTGATAGAACTCCTATGCCATTGACACAGCACTTGTGTCAAAAACGTTCGTATTTGTATGGCACTGGCATAGGAGTAAGAACTTGATTTATGCTAGTGGCATAAGAATAAGGCTACACTGATGACGTATGTGTGTCATTGGCATAACAATCTGATTTTGTTGGTCACACACGCTGTGTCACCGGCGTCGAACGTGTTAAAAGAGGGGGAAAACTTTGAAAAAATTGACCACTTACATTACCACAATTTTTTTTGAATAATAAGATAAATACCATATGGGTCAATCACTTTTTTTATGTCACTCGTTGCCATGGTTACGTTCTCCTGGGTCACCCTTAAATTCACAGTTTAATGGCATTAAAATTGACAAAACTTTGAATTAGTTATGGGGCCCTTCCAAGGTGGGTCACCCACTAATCATGATAGTAGACAATGTAGGACACTTTCCCCTAGCAAACTATCACACTGTTGTCCCCTGGGTGACGTGACAGAATAACAACATAAAAAAAGTGATTGACCCATATATAAGATCCCAGATCATCATCAGCCTATTTCAGTCCACCACTGGACCTGCAGCAATAAATAAATAAATGGTTAGAGACACTTAGTCGACTCTTACGACACGCACGTGAAGAGATGGAGTGGTGACAAACGTATTCTGATTGCCGTCACTGCACAGCGGTACTTCTGTACCTTGCTCTAAACTCAACATATACTCAGATAAATGCTTAACATCATGTCTCAGATATTATGGTTGAACCGATTCAACTGTATCACTGGAGCATAACTTTAAAAAAATCCAGTACCTAGTAGTCAATAAGTGATGTGGTCTTCCACTTTTCGACTTTGTTACATCTGAATAGAGTTGAAGAATTGTAGGCCAAATTTTTTGTTTACTGTGCCATTGTAATTCGGTCTGATTTGGTCTAGGAATTTCCCCACAGACCGCCGGATCGCTCTACCGAATCTTATTTATGTTATTTTATTAGTATTATTACAAAATAGCACGTTCTTGCGGCGATCGGTAAAAATACGCACGTTTGATCAATTTTCATGCTCTAACCTAAGCATTTAATTAATTTTAGACTTTACTGCTTTAACAATAAGTCTCTCTACTCTTAGTTACATAAAAAAATCAATACTTTCCTGTTTCTTGCTTCTTCAACCACTATGTAATGTTTAGTTTATACATAGCATTGCCGCTATTACTATTATTTAATTAATAATTTTACTAGCGACCCGCCCCGGCTTCACACGGGTACTATACCTACATAAAAACCTTCCTCTTGAATTACTCTACCTATTAAAAAAAATCTCATCAAAATACGTTGCGTAGTTTTAAAGATTTAAGCATACAAAGGGACATAGGGACAGAAAAAGTGACTTTATTTTATACTATGTAGTGATTATGCAATCAACAATCTTTTTGCAGGTCCGATGTGTTAGGGCACATATTCCCACTAGTGGGCAAGGACTGGGCGCAGTCGGGTGTAGCACAGCTGTTTACTAAGATCAAGAATAATGGCTACCAACTGTTATATCTCTCCGCTAGAGCTATTGGACAAGCTAGGGTGAGTTAACAGAGTTATTTCTTTATCATACACCTGACTAAAGAGTTTGAGTTATTGTGCGGCATCATTCTAAAACGTAAATAAATCTAAAACACCCTAGAATGTTATTAATTTTTTTCTTATGCGCCAATTGACATTTGTGTCTGTTAAATATAGTAATTCAGATGAATTCTGACCGTGTTCTTTGTCTATTGTTAGAAAACTGCAAGATGCTACTGTATTGGCATAAAAAAATAACCAATTATTTAAATTGCGGCTCTATCACCCAAGCAATAAGATTCAATGTTAACCAAGTGAGCTATCAACGAGCGACCATTTGGAATTAACCGTGCGGCGTGCCCCGTGTAATTCCAAATGGTCGCTCGGAAAACCGTTGCAAGCGCACTCCCCGTAACGCATCTTTCTAACGGATTGAGATGTCATCTTTTAAGCTGGTTTGAGAGCGCCCTACTCTCCTCGTGCGTTTGGGAACCGTAGGGAATACATGTTTTTTTATAAGCAGGGTTGTTTTCTTCCGTATTGGTTAACATTGAATCTTATTGCTTGGGTGATGGAGTCGCAATTTAAATAAGCTGTTAATTTTTTTTTATGCAAATACAGTAGCATCTTGCGGTTTCTAACAATAGACAAAGAACACGGTCAGAAGGCATCTGAATTACTATACACACTTACATTTTAGGTTCCACCCACTGATAAAGGCTGGCTAATGAAATATTGCCCCAACTTTTGGCGGGAAATTCAAAAAATCTAGGGTTGGATGTGTGACCAGTCCTAGATGTTTTGAATTTCCCAGACTTTCCAGACTTCCAAGATTTCTAAACTGGTCTTATCGTTATTTTATTTAATCTTCGTTGAGTGCGTTTTCATAGTCTGGTAACTACTTTGTCCTTCAAAAAGACTAACGCCTAAGGCTGACGATTACTATTGTCTATGCGCAGTAAATCTCTCGCCAGAATTTTTTTCAAATTTATCTTGTTAGACAGATTTATAGCCCTGTAACCCGCTTATGATATCACTCCAGCATGGTTATTGCTGCTGACATTTAAACAAGAATTGATCACCGTTTGCTTATTCAATTCCATAATATCTAACGTGTATGATTAACGTGTGTATTATTGTAAGATTTTTTTTCTCTTGTTTGTTTATTCTTGTTTTTTTTGGGCAATAAACGTTTTTTATTTTTATTTTATTTATTTATTTTTATGATACAGGTGACCCGCGAATACCTTCGTTCAATCCGCCAAGGCGAGACGTGCCTCCCCGACGGGCCGCTACTGCTGAACCCCACGTCGCTGCTCCGGGCGTTCCACCGCGAGGTCATCGAGAAGAAACCTGAGGAGTTCAAGATCCAGTGTCTCGCTGATATCAAGGCCCTCTTCCCTGTTGGATCCAACCCCTTCTACGCCGGCTACGGGAACAGAGTGAACGTAAGTTATGTGTAGAATGTGTATCAAAAATTACTGTTGAATCCCATGTCGCTCCGTGCTCCAATGAGAGGTCATCGAGAAGAAACCTGAGGAGTTCAAGATCCAGTGTCTCGCTGATATCGAGGCCCTCTTCCCTGTTGGATCCAACCCCTTCTACGCTGGCTACGGGAACAGAGTGAACGTAAGTTATGTGTAGAATGTCTATCAAAAATGACTCTTGAATCCCATGTCGCTGCTCTGTGCTCCAATGAGAGGTCATCGAGAAGAAACCTGAGGAATTCAAGATCCAGTGTCTCGCTGATATCAAGGCCCTCTTCCCTGTTGGATCCAATCCCTTCTACGCTGGCTACGGGAACAGAGTGAACGTAAGTTATGTGTAGAATGTCTATCAAAAATGACTGGTGAATCCTATGTCGCTCCGTGCTCCAATGAGAGGTCATCGAGAAGAAACCTGAGGATTCCAAAATACGGTGTTATACATCAGGCCGGTTCCGGGAACAGAGTCAACATAAGTTGTGGTCAAAATTTCTTAAAATTTCTATCAGAAACTACTGATATCCCATGTCGCTGCTGAGTGTTCTACTGCGGGGTCATCGAAAAGAAACCTAAGGTGTTCAAATTGCAGTGCCTCGCTTTTTTGGTAACTGTGTTATTTTGACATAAACATATTAATGTATCACATAAATGCATTAGAAATTCTTTTTCAATGTGGTCGTTAAGAAAATGTCGTTCGACTCAAATGGCTTATTTTATCTCCATAATGTTTTTTTTTTATTGTGATCCGTGTTGATAATCTCTTCGCATGATATTTGAAAATAGTTTATTAATCTAATATTGTTAAATTGGTTAACTAAGTAAACGAAAATAGTGTAATATGAATGTTATGCGTTTTATATAGCTAATAACAATGTTTTGTATGTTTTAGGATGTATGCGCGTACCAAGCCGTCGGAATTCCTATTGTGAGAATATTCACCATCAACTACAAAGGAGAGCTCAAGCACGAGCTAACTCAAACATTCCAATCGACGTAAGTATCTAACGTATGCAAGATCTACTAAAGCTGCGTTTATCTCAGCCATATGACTTTCGTATCTTAATTGTGAGATATGATACCTATGGCCTTGATAAGTGAGTGCAGTAGGGGTAGCACGGTATAGTGACTTACAACTCGTTCACTAACACTCCGTACTTCCACATTATAATAAAAAAGAATATTTCTATTTCAGCTACAACGTGCAAAGTGACATGGTCGATGATTTCTTCCCGCCACAAAAATGCGATAACATTATAATAAGCTAGTCCAAACTCGAATAAACTTTAGTTTAACTAATAGCAGAGCACACGCAACGCAATGGTAAGCCGTATGGCATGACGTAAGGGCTTGGTCACCGCCTACGCACCTCACCACCATGCGAAATACTTCCTAACGTCATTATACAGTCCAATCAATGAGGTACACCTCAACAATAATCTCTGATACTTTGCAGAATGATTGCCTAGAGTATGCATTAGGGTGTCCCATATTTTACGAGTTTTAGAAATTAATAATGCATACCCCCTAATTCGGTTTCTTAAACACACTGAAAAAAAATTCAGTACATTTCTGTAACTGCAACCCGTGCCGACTTTCATGCCATTTTCCTATACAATTTCAGATGAAAGTCGGCACGGGTTCCTATTACAGGAATGAGTTGATTTTTTTTTTTAGATTGTTTTGGGGTTAAAAAAGCCGATTTAGGGGGTATGCGTTATACATTTCTAAAATTCGTAAAATATGGGACACCCTAGTATGCATTGACACTTTATTATATTTTATCAAACTGTAAAATATCAAGGAATTGAGGTGTCTGCAATACACGTACTTCTTGTTGATTGGGGTAAAATCGATAACTCCATCGCTATTGACCAATAACAAACAGTTATCATCGACAAGTCATCTGTTTCGTCTCTTTCTATATTCTAAAAAGGATAATTATCACTCACATGTGAAAATTATACAAAGGTATTTAAAAGATATACCCTTATTCAAAATATTTACATCTTAACCATACTAATATTTATTTAAAATGAAATTTTAATTGAGCTTCAAAATCTTAATAAAAATAACATAATACGTTTCAAACGCAATCTGGTGCTAATTTTTATCTATTCTGCTTAGTATTTTATGATTAACCAATATAACACATGTGAGAACTAATTATTATTCTGACTGCCATTTGGTTTCAATTTATAACATCGAAACATACACTCTTGGTATCCTCTGTCTGTCTTCGGTGATGGGATTCAAATTCTGTGACGGTATCACTACATTCACACGGTATATAATAGTTTACAGCATAATAAGAATAATTGAAATCAATTCCATACTTAAGTTTATTAAAAAGATAAAACTAATTCTACCTGAAAAAAAAAACTTCGTAGTTATTTCTAACGCTTGAGGCTATTTTCAGTGTGTTGATTAAGGCATTCCAAACAAAAAGTCAATATAAATATGCCTGTTTTCTTTAGTTATCTTTCATAGCCTTCTAAGGGCCACTGTGCTACTTATGGAACTAATAACTGAACAGAGTTTCAATAACAAAAATGATTATAATCTCTTTTTATCCTGCACTATCTAAATATGAACATAACAGCATTAACATTCCTAGAAATTCGTAAAAAGACTATCATGTCATTCATATTCTGATTGGGTCGAAATTAAATGCGTTCCATCTAAATGTTCCACACTGGTAATATCAGCAATGCTAAATATGTTTTCATTGCCGTGAATATTTCATGCGTCATATAGCCCATTGTGTTGTCAGTTTGAATTGTAGAAATAGTAACTGGGTACTAAATCATCGTCGTTTATGTCAGTCAGGAAACAGATTTCGTTGGACCGATTTACTCTTAGATCAAATGGACAAAATCCAAAATATTAAAGAATCTTTGCCAGTATTACTGACTTTAAAACATAACTTAAATAACCCATCTCTCAACACTACTGTTGGAATTTATATCTTCTTTCGAACCTTGAGCACTTGTTTTCCGTTTGCCGAAAAACACATGTGCATGACGGCAAACGTGAACGTTTGCACTATGACCCGGTTTTCTTTGTTTCAGGCATATTAATACCACAAATAAGTGACATAGTATTCTGATTTGTTACCGATAAATGAAACGTGCTATTGCTATTATTGTGCTATATTTGTAAATATTAAATATGTTCAATTGACAATGTTTCTTGTTTCCAGCACTAATATTACTTTATGTATTTTTTAAATTGTTATGAAACTCTCTTTTGGTACCATTTCGGTCACCCGTCTTCTTCAAATTCTATTCTGATAAATTTACCTTTAACAAAAAAAGTTAATTGGTAAAGAACACACATACTTGACAGTTCATGTTTGGCCCAATATTGATGATATTTGTAGTTTAACAGATTCAAAGCCATTATATTATATTGTGTAATTTTGTGTCTGGCAATGAATGTGATAGTGACTGCTAACGAGACCGTTTTTAACTGTGAAAGCGGAAAGGCACAGGGCCACTGCGCGTGGTATTGTCGCAATGCTCGTCTATGATTCTTAAGATCAGTGTTCATGTAGCCTATACTACGAACCACAATGATTATTTTAAGGACTTCCCAACAAATACACGGTGTTACGCGAGCATTGCGAAAGATTTTAACTATGCATTCTAGACATCAAAATAAACAAAAAATATTATGAGACCTAATGTCAATTCAGCCAAGAAAAAATTTTTTTTTTCTTTTTTTTTTAGGCAGATTTGAATACTTTTTAACATTTCCAGTACTTATCATAACAACAATTTGTTTAAATTATTTATTTATTTGTTTTTTTTTAGGTAGAGGTTATTTCGTCAAGTCTATTCGTATTTTTTGATTGCCAGGCAAAAGGTGTGGTAATATTAGAACACATTGTGGTAGCATTGTAATCCAAAAGAAGTTAAATGACGAGTTACGTCGAAAAACTTATTTCGAAAAAAGGTTGATTCTCTCTGAAACCAAGCCGAATCCAGGAAATGTTATATAACTCTAAATATGGTCAGGAATCCAGCATTAAAGTCTTTCGGAATGCTGACGTTACACCGTGTATATCAGAGCCAATGTCTGTTAACCCCAGTTTAACTAGACCGTTCGCGCCGCAGGTACTCCCACATGTCGGTGCTGGTCGACCAGGTGTTCCCGCCGGCGCTGTGCGAGCCGAGCGACGAGTTCAGCCAGACCGTGTTCTGGCGCGAGCCGCTGCCGACCCTCGACGTGCCGCTGCCGGCGCCCAAACCGCTCAAACCCGCGCTCAAGACTAACTGAACCTGCCAACCTGTATGCTTAGCACATGATTAGCGCGACAGTATCAGAGTTGGGCATTATCTAGATATTATTTTAAATAAATTCATCTCAAATAAATTTATTTGAAGATAATTCAATTGCAAATATTTTAATTGTCAACTCTTTTATTTAGATAAATTATCTAGATGAAGATAACGGGCCTCGTTTGTTCTTGAAGTAAGCTCAGATAAAACATCAGGTCAAACCGGTCACTATGACATTGCTCATTAAAGTAAACTTAAGTAAAGATAATTCATCTTTTATTTCAAACGTCAAATTAATTATTTAGATAAACGTTGATTCATCTAGATAAATTCAAAATAACAAATGAAGGATATTTAGTTATTTAAATGAAAGATGATTTAGTTGTCGATCCGGTTATTTGTAAAAAGATAATTTTTGCCCAACTCTGGACAGTATCTCACCGCGAGATAGTCTATCCGTCCCTCTTTTGTTAATATAGCTAGTGAAGGACGGGAGCTCTATCTCGCGGCGACATACTGTCGTACCAATCATGTGCTAAGCCTGCTGGGAGCGATGAGGCGGACCGGACAGATTTTACTTGTGACGTCACAGGAAATTGTGGCCACGGCCTAAGGTGACGCCGAGAAACTTATACTTTTTTTTCCTTGAAGTGCATTCAGAATCAAATATTAGCCAGCAAAAGTAGCCAAATAGTTCAGTACACCATATATTTAGTATGGTGTAACGAATTATTTTGCCACTTTGCTGCTACAAAGTATTTGACGCTGCACTAAGATCCTCGCGATAATGCCTTTTCTCAGGGTTTTTGCAATAAAGTCGTTATAAGACATAAGTTTCTTGGTTGCTGTA